>JACJUY010002516.1:8007-23249 GCA_014220935.1 Platorchestia sp. MABIK | reverse complement strand
CTATGACGCTCAATTTTTGAAATTTAATCCAGAAAATTGTGTTCAAATTATTTTACCAGTAAGTAACTCTGTCCTTTTATTGAAAAATTGTGGTGAAATAGTGACGTAGAACGTGAAAGAGGGAAAACAATTTCTGTTAATGTGAAACGTTGTGAAACTGAGTGAGTAAAATGTGATACCCTGTATTGGCCTGAAACAATAGACCTCTATGAGGGCCCTATTTCGCCAAGCCTGCGCCCACACTCCTTCCTCCCCCCATCCCACCCTCTCCTCCACACCTCCCAACTCCTCCCAAGTCTAGCTGTGGTCAAATGAATGCAGCGCAGCCTTGCTAGCATACGATGTCCCTCTCCCTTGACCATCAAAAGGCGAGGGTTTTGTGTGTTTCTGAGTCTAATTTCTTTTCATCATCTGGCAGTTTCTTTTCATCTCATTTTAAAGGCGATGTCTCCTATTTTTCTACCCTTTACGAGCAGCATTTCAAAAACCCGATGTAGTAGCAAACTGGAATGTTGTGAAGAATAAAATAAAATACAGTGATAAATTCCATGCACTTTTCATCTGTTATGGCAAAAATTTCTATATTGAGTGTTTATGACGTGCAATTTTGACTTTTACTCCCCAAGATTGTGTTCAAATTACTTTACCAACAAATAACTTTGTTCTGTTTATCGAGAAATTTTGGTGAAATAGTGAAGTAAAATGTGTAAGCGAGAAAATGAATTTTGTAAATGTGAAACGTTAGGAAACTAAGTAAGTAAAATTTGAAATCTTGCACAGGTCTGAAACAATAGACCTCTATGAGGGCCCTGCCTCTCCAAGTCAGCGTCAGCAACCCTTCCTCCCCCCTCCCCCAGCCCACCCTCTTCGCTATACTCCCCTGTTCCACCCAAACCCATGCTCTCTGATGCTGTACAGGTCAAAAGAATGTAGCGAAGCCTTGCTCACAAATGGTGGTTTCCTTTTCCTCGACCATCAAAAGGCGATTTTTTCGGGTGTTTCAAAGTCTAAATGATAAGCTAGCCCTCACTCATCTGTAAACGATTACCCTTCTACTCATGACGATAGTTACCCACTCCATAACATCTACTCAATGAACAAAATTTTAATTATCTTCACCTCTATTCATTCATCCAATACAATTTCATTATGTATTCATACGCAACTCGTTCAGCTACTCGGAAGACAGCTACATCTGGAGAAATAACATCCCTCGCAACAGCGCCGCCTGAAAACTCCAACCCCGAAAAGCGGAATATATCTGAACCGTTCACAAAACGAAAGCAAAAACCACCAAAATTCTCACTCGTAAAATCACAGGTTCAAAAGCCTAAACCGCTCACAAGAACTACAACAACTCCGACAGTGAAGCCGTATGACGTCAACGAATGCACCGCAACTGCCAAAGCATCACCAGTGCCGACCGGCAGAGAATCGACAGAGAGTCGAGGTCGAGCAGCGGAGTCGCCCGTCTCTGACGAAAATCTCCCAAGCGCGGCTTGTAACAATCAAGTCTCAACGCCTGCAACGCACGAACTCGCAAAAAATCCCAGCAATGAGCAAGGAAGAAGGCCCTGCGCTTGAACTTCACTGTTCAAACAATCCTGGAGAAGATACATCAGCGAAAGAGTCACCAAAAATTTCACGTGTCCCGATGGGTAAAAGTGTAAATTTGTCAGGAGCTGCCGGGAATGATGCGATGAATGTGCCTAATATTAGCGGTTCTAATATTTATAATTGTAGCGATCACGATTACTTGAACACTGTATCAAGCAACTTGCACCCACTGAAAATTTCAGTGTCTCATTTGATCCATCAAGTAAACAATAACCTGTCTCTCACTGCAGCCCACTTAACGAAAATGTCAAAACAGCGGACACCCCCAAGTCCACTTTCGATATCTTCCACCGCTTCAAATATTAGGCTCATTTCAGAGAAACTTTTCAAATTGAACTCGCATGTAGGTTCTTTCGATTTTACGCCAAAGATCCCGTCCTATGCAAGCCATTCTTTTGACTCAAATTGCAGAAAACCTCTGGATACATTTCTTGTCGGAGATAAAATTTTCACGACAGTCGAAAGGAGTGACATTGACACTACGTGTAAAATTCGAACAGTAATTTCAGGCCGTATTGATGACCTTCTTGACGCAATTGGACAAATGCCTCAATTTACCAACTACATCATTTGCTTGAGAGATTTTAGCCTCTCGCGACCAAACATTACTTGTCTAAGAATGCCCTAGCTCTTATTTATGTAGTAAGTGCGTGTAGCGGTAAACAATTGTATCAGACGCTGAATTGTGCAAAACAAACGGTATTAGAATGATTCCGCTCCGAACAAATGGCGCAACTGATCTCATAACTTGCAACGATGTTCGAACTTGGCCTAGTACCAGAGAAGAAACACACAATTTTATTCAACAGATTGCTCTTAGATCGAGTCTAAAACTCACTTTACAATCTAGCTCGTGTATCATAAACTCCAATGGCTTGAATGACAAAACTGAATGTTCCAACATCAACGGAAAACACCAAAATGAATTGAAAAATGCCACTCGATTGCTAGCTTTTTCGAAAGAAATCTCTAGCAACCCTAACCATTGCTTGCCTACTGATGATGAACATTTTCCTCCCTCGATCTCTGAATACTGCACAGTACCTACAAAAAATAGGTTTTCGTTATTATCTGACGCAAACACAGAGAGCGACACACCCTTCTCACAAACGAGTACAAATCATCAACGTCCAACCACGTACTAGGAAGCAGTGAAACCAATACGAAGAGAAAAATTGCAGCAAAATCTCAGTCGGAATTTGATGGAAAATTCACAGCCCAACCGCATACAGAACCACCAACAAGAAAGTGGAAGTGACAAGAGCGTCCCTCATTTCTCAGTCGCTCCCACAACCAAAATTGGCCACAACCTGCTAATTTAAAACCAGGGTTACGAGAAATCCAAAAAACTCCTGTCTAATAATGCTGAAAGTCAGCCTAAATATGACCCAAACTCCATGTGCTCACTCGTCAGTACCATAATGGATGAATTAAAACGATCATATAAAATAAGGCCGCTTCATACCATGACCGATGGGCACTGCCTCCTTCATGCAGTAACTCACCAGCTTAACACACGATCGTTTATAAAATGGAATTAAAATTCCTTAAAAGCAGCAATCAAAACAGAGAGCACAGCAAATGAAAACAAATATATTAATTTCCTTAACAAGAAAAGCAGTGACCTACCTANAGACTATGTTCTGTGCCAGTTAGTTCTGGAAGTTTCTCGCCGCAAAAAAGCGGGTAGGTGAGACAACCTCGTTGACGTTTCGAACTAGACAGGTGACATTCAGGCGGCTCTTAACGAGAGCGAGGGATAACAGCCGTTATCCCGAGCGCAGTGTTTTCACTTTTCAGACCATGGTTCAAACCACCTAGAACCAGTGGATACATTGGTGATAGAGCCATAGGTTCACTTGAATACCATGCAGTTCGAGCAGATGACCCCAGACAATTTTCTAAAAATTTTGAAAACAAAACAAAAGGGTCTGCCTTCTGCAGCCTGTGCCACAATGCAGGACATGTAAATGCCACTTGTAGTTTAAGGCAAAGCGATCAGTGCAAACCTAGCCGAACTTAGTGGTCCCTGCTATTTGTGTAGGCCAGAAGGACATTTTGTGCGTGACTGTAGATGAAATCATCAGGAGATGAAATCCGAGAGCATCAGAAATACAAACGTAACTAGCGTGTTGTAACACGTGTTATAAGCGTAACAAAAATAAATTGAAATTATGTACCAAAAGCCGCGGTCGGCCTGACGTGCATTATTCAGAGAGTACTGAGAAATTAAACGATGATTTTTCACAGTAGGCAATGTAGATAGGGGTGTGTCTGTTGCTTGTAAGAAGTGCTTTTCAATCTTTCCTGAATGTACGCCGAACACCTTTGTAAAACCCAACGTTGGGGCATCAGAGAACCCAGACACCAATGGAAAAACAAATTCGCTCCGTTGAGAGAAGAATTGATCGATTTGATCGATCGTGCACCAGCAGTACAATCAGCTGAGGTTTGTCTAGCAATAACAATAGTAACGCATTATGCTGTCAATGAACCAGTTCGTCTGAGAAAAGAACGTGGTAATTTTGTTTCAATCGGAAAATAACAAAACCTTCAATTATTTTAAGAAGAAACGATCAGTTTTTAAGTGCGCTAGTCGATAGCAGCAGCGATAAATGCCTCATTAGTTATCGTAAAATCATGTGCCGTTATGAAGAATTGAAATCTAATAATTTGAGCGTTAAAGTATTAATTCTAAAAGTAACGTTACGAGAGAGGTCGAGCTAACCATTACGTTACTAAATCAGAAGGTACTAAATACAAGGGCTTTGATAATTAAAGACGGTCAGTTCAATTACGACTTAATTATAGGAAGAGATGTGCTGAGTAGTGCGATAGTTGACTTTAATAAAGGGTATATCAGTCTGGAAGGAGTAAAAGTACCTTTCCATGAGAAGGTTAATTCCTTGAGTAATAAGGAAGTCATTATGAATATTTTGAATAATAGTGAATGTTTGATATCTGATGTCATTGCTCAGAGTATGAGAAAGAAGCAATACCTGAGAAAAAATAGAGTCCGAGCACAAGGCACCAGTCAGTAAGCCCAAGAGAGCTAAAAAGAAGGAGAAATCTCCTGGGGGCGCCCTTGAACGAGCTCGAGAGCGAGGGAAAAAGAAGGGAAGAGAAAGACTCTTTGTAGTAAACAGTAGAGCTGTAGAGATACCTGTTAATTCCTTGCAGTTAAAAACTGGTTTTTGTAAAAAAGGCCAAACCTGGAAGGTACATGGTAAATAAAAGATTATTGAATAATGGAATTCACATTGCAGAATCTCTAGTTACGACTGATGAGGAAGAGAATGTACCCGTATTGTTCTTCAGTGATACAGATGACGTCATTAATCTGAATGGTAACTGTATACTGACTAATCTAAAAGCTATAAATGAGGAAAAGGTAGAAAAAGAGATCTACCGGTCAGTTGCTACAGTCAGTTTGGTTAGGTTGGAAGAAGTCAAATTGAAAAACCATTTTCATTGCTCTAATGCATTTTTACCCTTTCTAAAAAGTGTAAAGAATACAATTAAACCATTATACGTATAAATCCTTTTCGTAAAAGGTTAGCAAAATAGTTAAAATTTTATTTGCATATTCCGGTAGGAAAATGAACAATTTACCTAGTAGTACAGAAATGTACCAATACGTAGTCAATGTGTTAAGAGAAGCTTGTGCATTAGAATTCAATGGGCCTCGGATCTCGACCAGATGAACCCTGTTCGTGGTGGAAATCTCTCGAATGCTATGAGCGAGAAAAGACGTGAGCCACAGGTCGGCAAGTTGAGTGAAGATTGTTTTGGTTCTCGTGCTGACGAACAGGAAAATTATGTACCAAATGAGAATGTACCCAACCAAGAGGCGAACGTCGTCCATTAACCATTGATGATATAACGTGTGACGACATTGACGATAAACCCCTGCTGGTTGATTTGTTAAATAATTTCCGTGACGTTATCACGTGGGAAGGCGAGACGATAGGTGTAACAAATGTTATTAAGCCCAAAATTGTTCTTAAACTTAATGCACCAGTATTAAATATTACTCCCTATCGTATTCCCCACAAATATCAGGAGGATCTTATCCAAGTTAGCAAGCAAATGCTCGTACAGGGAATAATCGAACTTTCTATGTCAGACTATAATTTCCCTGTTATAGTTGTAAAAAAGACAAATGGAGAGATACGGCCAGTGATTGACTTTAGGGCTCTAAATAATATTATCGTTAAGGAGTCCTACCCCATTCCGCGAATAGATGAAATTCTGTTTACACTAGGTAGCAACAGTGTTTTAACGAGTTTAGACTTGAGATCCGCTTTCCCTCAGGTAGAATTAGAGGAAGAGAGTCGAAAACATACAGCCTTCAGTGTTGGTTTTGATGGGTATTAGTTCCGCTGCATTCCCTTTGGACTAAGTTCGAGTCCAAGCGTGATTCAGCGTGTTATATCTTCTATTTTTTCTACTGTTCTTGGAAGATCATGTTTCGTCTTTATCGACGATATTTTAGTGTTTTCGAAAGCCAATGACCAACATTTGACTCGCATTACAAGGGTTCTTGACCAATTACGTGACCGAAATTTACCCTCAAGCTTGAGAAGTGCCAATTAAAAAAAACGATAGAACATCTTGGCCATGTCGTTTCAGCTGGCGGAATCTGGTGTAAACATTCTGAAAAACTGTTAAATTTCCCGGTTCCCGAAAGTGTGAAGGAATTGCTATCATTAATGGGAGCGCCCTATTATTTTTGCAGTTACCTTCCTTCCTTTTGATCAGACTCAAGGCCATTGTACCACTTAGGAAAAAACGTTGACTTCGATTGGACTCCTCAATGCCAGGAAAGTTTTGACAGAATTAAAAATGGTCTGACTTCTGACACGGTCTTGCGCCACCCTGACTTTAACAAACCGTGTCATTTATTTACGGACGCATCGAACTATAGAATTGGAGCTGTACTCATGTACCCAGATAACGACGGAAACGAAATTATGAGACCTATTGCGTATTACAGTAAAAGTCTAAATTCAACCCAAAAGCGTTACAATACCACCAAGAAGGAATTTTTTGATATCGTTAGTGCTCTTCGTTCAAATACCTAATTCTTGGGTACTCTATTTTCTTATACATGGACCATAAGCCGCTGGCCCCTCTTTAAATAAAAAAGTTGCCTGATAATTCTACTATGGCAAGGTGGTGCATTAACGTACACTCATTCGATCCAATTGTAAAATACTATACCAGTACAAATAACGTCGTTGCAGACTGTCTAAGTAGATTACCTGCAGACAAAGACCAACTAAATGAGAAAACGATGCACGATTGTGTAGAACTCGCTACTACCGGAGCTGCGGTCTGCACAGTGATTACCAGACTCAGATCTGCATCGATTAGGCATCGAAACCTGGCAAGGTCGCCGGAGCGACTGGACAGACTGCAAATGCTGACGCAGACGCCGCACTTCCTGTGCCTCAGACTCGAAGACCTCAAATGCTAGACTACATACCGACAGAAAAAGATATGTCTTGGACTATTGACAAATTCATTACAGAACATAAACAAGACCCATTTTGTTCGGAGGTATAGGAGGCATTATTATATGCACTAAATTCAGAAGTTTCCGATTTAAATACCTATTTAATTTTTAAATGATGTTCTGTATAAAAGACGACAGATTGATTCGCGATCTAATACTATACTGACAGCTGTAATGCTGACTTCTTTGATGCAAAAAGCTATTCATGGAAATCATTCGACCTATCATACTGATGCTTCGCCCAGTTTATTTAATTTAAACTAAAATATTTCCACCTGCTTGAAAAGGCAATCATTTGAAAATTCGTCGAACGTTGTGAAGTCTGTAAATTATTCAACTCTAATTTTTCCGTGCCTATTAAGATTCGTTCTGCACCGATAGCTTAACACCCTTTCGGGGTAGTTTCCGTAGATTTTTTGGGACTCCTCTCAGTGACCGATAATGAAATAAGTATTTTTTGTAATTATTGATTCGTTTCCGCGCTATTGTAAATTGTATCCTACTTCAAACCATCGAACAGAGACGGTCATTTCTTGTTAAAGTAATTAGTTCTCAACTTTCGGTTTCCCAAAGATATTGATAAGCCACCAAGCTCTTGAATTCAAAGCTGTAGCGGTGAAGCAATTTGCCAAACTTCATGCTATTGCTAAAAAGGAAGTACTACCGTGGAGCCCACATTCAAATCCTATTATCGAGCGTAATAATAAAAAAATTACACACCTCCTTTAATTATACGTAAATACCTTATCACACAGTGAGTGGGATCAGTTCCTAGAAATAACAGAAGACGCCATAAATACGTTTATGGCGTATTTATGGAGTGTCAAAAAATACGTTTGGAGACACTCCCAGTTATGTTATTTTTGGAAGAGATACGTGTCCGTATTTTAAAGCTGAGAATTTTGAGGTCACATATAATAACCATTAAGGCAGTGACTTGGTGAAATTACGCGCAAAAGAAGCGGCCAGTATTGTCGAATTGTATTATCAATTTTGTGGAGCGTAGTGTGTGCTATAATTTGAGACGGAAAGATAAACAATTTTCTTTGGGTGACCGAGTAATACTGAAAACAAACCCATCAAAAAGGACACAAACACGATTTTTCTTGGTTGGGCCCAGGCGTAAAAACGAAGATCAACAAAAATTGTGTTCAGATTAAAACAAGAGAGAAAGTTCACGCAATTAATATGAACCATATACTGCCCCAGTGCAAGACGACATGAAAACCCTTACGATTACGAATTGACTGTTATGTAACGATTTTTGTATTGCCAAGTTCCTGTTATTAATTGGTATGTATTGATTTATGCATTATTGTACTTTTTGCTGATGCTTCATCATAACCACGTATATGCTTCTGCTTTTAATTTTTGTTTAAGCCTAATGTAACGTGATATGTTATGAAATATAATGTAACCGTTTGCCGAATATAAGAATATGTAATGTTCTTGTTCAAAGCTCCACCGTGGTTAATTATATGCGATCTGCCGATGCAAGAGTTGTCGATCTTGCACATATTTGAACCTTTTTTCCGTTCATCGTGTATGGGAACGCTCATGTTTTGATCAAAATATAAACACTGAATTGACAGTTCAAATAAGGCTTGTCGAGTGACGCGGTGAGGAGGTGAACAGACGTTCCGCGTGAACGCGGCGTCAAACATTTCAAAATGTGAGGGATCGAAATTTTCCCAAAACCCCAAACTCGAACTGAGTATCCGTGAATGTGCTTTCTACCTCAATGAATCGTGAAACTGGAAAACAGTCATCAAATACATTCAGTAGTGATCAATTTTATCGTGCAAAAACAGACAGGTGATTTCTGTAAACTCTGTCTCCACTCGAAGTTTGTGTAGCCCTCAGTGCCGCCTCCCTCCGTGGTCAACCGCAACACCCCCTCCTCCCTTTTTCCGCATCCTCTTGTCACCCCCACTGACGTGAAATAGAACAAATTTACCATGAATACTAGCGTGGAAACAAAAAAGACCCTATGCAGTGGCACAGCTGAATTTTGTGAAGACTAACGTAAAATACAGTGAAAAATTATTCGCAATTCTCATCTGTTGTTGCAAAAAATTATACTGAGTGTCTATGACGCTCAATTTTTGAAATTTAATCCAGAAAATTGTGTTCAAATTACTTTACCAGTAAGTAACTCTGTCCTTTTATTGAAAAATTGTGGTGAAATAGTGACGTAGAACGTGAAAGAAGGAAAACAATTTCTCTTAATGTGAAACGTTGTGAAACTGAGAGAGTAAAATGTGATACCCTGTATACGCCTGAAACAATAGACCTCTATGAGGGCCCTATTTCGCCAAGCCTGCGCCAAGACTTCTTCCTCCCCCCATCCCACCCTCTCCTCCACACCTCCCAACTCCTCCCAAGTCTAGCTGTGGTCAAATGAATGCAGTGCAGCCTTGCTAGCATACGATGTCCCTCTCTCTTGACCATCAAAAGGCGATGGTTTTGTGTGTTTCTGAGTCTAAATTCTTTTCATCACCTGGCAGTTTCTTTTCATCTCATTTTAAAGGCGATGTCTCTTATTTTTCTACCCTTTACGGGCAGCATTTCAAAAACCCGATGCAGTAGCAAAATGGAATGCTGGGAAGAATTACACAAAATACAGTGATAAATTCCATGCACTCTTCATCTGTTTTGGCAAAAATTTCTATGTGTAGTGTTTATGACGTACAATGTCAACTTTTACTCCCCAATATTGTGTTCAAATTACTTTACCAACAAATGACTCTGTTCTGTTTATCGAGAAATTTTGGTGAAATAGTGAAGTAAAATGTGTTAGAGAGCAAACAAATTTTGTAAATGTGAAACGTTGGGAAACTAAGTAAGTAAAATTTGAAATCTTGCACAGGTCTGAAACAATAGACCTCTATGAGGGCCCTGCCTCTCCAAGTCAGCGCCAGCAACCCTTCCTCCCCCCTCCTCCAGCCCACCCTCTTCGCTATACTCCCCTGTTCCACCCAAACCCATGCTCTCTGATGCTGTACAGGTCAAACGAATGTAGCGAAGCCTTGCTCACAAATGGTGCCCTTCCTTTTCCTCGACCATCAAAGGGCGATGTTTTCGGGTGTTCAAAGTCTAAATGATAAGCTAGCCCTCATTCATCTGTAAACGATTACCCTTCTACTCATGAAGATAGTTACCCACTCCATAACATCTACTCAATGAACAAAATTTTAATTATCTTCACCTCTATTCATTCATCCAATACAATTTCATTGTGTATTCATACGCAACTCGTTCAGCTACTCGGGAGGCAGCTTTATTTGGAGAAATAACATCCCTCACAACAGCGCCGCCTGAAAACTCCAACCCCAAAAAGCGGAATATATCTGAACCGTTCACAAAACGTAAGCAAAAACCACCAAAATTCTCACGCGTAAAATCACAAGTTCAAAAGCCTAAACCGCTCACAAGAACTACAACAACTCCGACAGTGAAGCCGTATGACGTCAACGAATGCACCGCAACTGCCAAAGCATCACCAGGGCCGACCGGCAGAGAATCGACAAAGAGTCGAGCAGCGGAGTCGCCCGTCTCTGACGAAAATCTCCCAAGCGCTGCTTGTAACAATCAAGTCTCAACGCCTGGAACGCACGTACTCACAACAAATCCCAGCAAGAGCAATGAAGAAGTCCCTGCGCCTGAACTTCACTGTTCAAACAATCCTGGAGAAGATACATCAGCGAAAGAGTCACCAAAAATTTCACGTGTTCCGATGGGTAAAAATTTAAATTTGTCAGGAGCTGCCGGGAATGATGCGATGAATGAGTCAAATATTAGCGGTTCTAATATTTATAATTGTAGCGATCACGATTACTTGAACATTGTATCAAGCAACTTGCACCCTCTGCAAATTTCAGTGTCTCATTTGATCCATCAAGTAAACAATAACCTGTCTCTCACTGCAGCCCAGTTAACGAAAATGTCAAAACAGCGGACACCCCCAAGTTCACTTTCGAAATCTTCCACCGCTCCAAATATTAGGCTCATTACAGAGCAACTTTTCAAATTGAACTCGCATGTGAGTTCTTTCGATTTTGCACCAAAGATCCCGTCCTATGCAAGCCATTCTTTTGACTTAAATTGCAGAAAACCTCTGGATACATTTCTTGTCGGAGATAAAATTCTCACGACAGTCGAAAGGAGTGACATTGACACTACGTGTAAAATTTGAACAGTAATTTCCGGCCGTATTGATGACCTTCTTGACGCAATTGGACTAATGCCTCAATTTACCATCTACATCATTTGCTTGAGAGATTTTAGCCTCTCGCGACCTAACATAACTAAAATTTAAGAACTTATCTTGTCTAAGAATGCCCTAGCTCGTATTTATGTAATAAGTGCGTGAAGCGGTGGGCAATTGTATCAGGCGCTGAATTTGTGCAAAACAAACGGTATTAGATTGGTTCCGCTCCGAACAAATGGCGCAACTGATCTCATAACTTGCAACGATGTTCGTACTTGGCCTAGTACCAGAGAAGAAACACACAATTTTCTTCAACAGATTGCTCTTAGATCGAGTTTAAAACTCACTTTACAATCTAGCTCGTGTATCATATACTCCAATGGCTTGAATGACCAAACTGAATGTTCCAACATCAACGGAAAACACCAAAATGACTTGAAAAATTCCACTCGATTGCTAGCTTTTTCAAAAGAAATCTCTAGCAATCCTAACCATTGCTTGCCTACTGATGAACATTTTCCTCCCTCGATCTCTGAATACTGCACAGTACCTACAAAAAATAGGTTTTCGTTATTATCTGACGCAAACACAGAGAGCGACATACCCTTCTCACATATGAGTACAAATCATCAACATCCAACCACGTACTCGGAAGCAGTGAAATCAATGCGAAGAGAAAAATTGCAGCAAAATCTCATTCGAAATTTGATGGAAAATTCACAGCCCACCACATACAGAACCACCACCAAGAAAATGGAAATGACAAGAGCGCCCCTCATTTCTCAGTCGCTCCCACAACCAAAATAGGCCACAACCTGCTAATTCAAAACCAGGATTACGAGAAATCTAAAAAACTCCTGTCTAATAATGCTGAAAGTCAGCCTAATAATGACCCAAACTCCATGTGCTCACTCGTCCGAACCACAATCCTATCATGGCCGATGGGCACTGCCTCCTTCATGCAGTAACTCACCAGCTTAACACACGATCGTTTTTAAAATCGAATTACAATTCCTTAAAAGCAGCAATCAAAACAGAGAGCACAGCAAATGAAAACAAATAGGTCAATTTCTTTGACAAGAAAAGCGGTGACCTACCTAGGCTCATAAGTAAATACATTGACGGAAAACATTCTGATCATGATGCCGGAGACCTAATACCACAAATCATATCAAATGTGACTGGTGAAAGCATTCTCATCTTCGATGAACAATGCAATGGTGTTTGGAGAACAGTAGTCGAACCCTCACCAGAATTATCTACTAATAACCCTCCGTTAATACATCATCGAAAAAATGACCACTACAGTACCCTTTGAGCAAGACTAAAACAAGACTGATATCACATCATCTTCATGACAAAATACTCCAGTTGAATGGCAGTCTCTCAAGTGTACCTGGCGCTAGACTTGACTCTCTGGGTAACAATGATATGATCACCGAATCCCCGAAACAGTCCCTACCAAAAAATCACTTTGACGCCGCTAATAATCGCCACAAAATAGAAAATATCAAAATTAAACATATCAATGCTCGTAGCCTAAATAGTAAGCTGGATGACATTAGAGTAATGTTGGTCACAGAAGACATTGACATCTTATGTGTTTCCGAGACATGGTTTGATTCGCGAACCCAGAGCTCGTTTTTCAATATTCCCGATTACGTGCTGTACCGCTATGACGGCGTTAGAAGTTGCAAAGGTAGTGGATCTTGTATTTTCGTGAAAGAAATTTATTCGTCGTCCTTGCTTATAACAAATGAAGTGTGCGAAGGCGTAGAAATGGTTTGGCTAAGAGTACAAATAAAAAAACAAAAATCCATTATAACCGGCAACCTTTACAGGCATCCATCGGCTTCTCTACCTACAACACTAGAGTTCATTGAGAAAATTTTTAAAGAAATTCTAGCTACAAAAAAGTCATTCTTTGCTTACGGCGATTTTAATATTGACTTAACGGATGAAAAAAATCAGCTTAGCAGACTGCTGTACAAACAAAACCTTTCACAAATGGTTAAAGAACCGACTCGCGTTACAAGAGTCTCTAGAACTCTCCTCGATCTGTCAATCACAAACAAACCTACGGCTTTACTTAGTACAGTCATATCACCCTCTGTTGCCGATCACCACTCTGTAGAATGTCAAATTAATACTGCAAAGGAAAGAGTAAACCATCTTTCCATGACTTACCGCCTAAAAAGTCAATATTCACCGGAACTGTTTCATGAAAAACTCCTAAACAGGTTGTAGTGTCGTTCTATCGACACTACTAGAGGTATTTTCAGCGGTAGCTTTAAACTACCAATGAAGGAGCTACAGTATCAGAAGCCGTAAACTTCTACGGAGCAACGGAAAGTAAAAGCACAGCAAGGCTCCTAATAATGTACTGATTCTGTCGGTTACAGACCCTCCTTATAACTAGCAGTGCCCGGAAGTCGAACAAGGACTTTCCGGTAGTCTTAAAGCGTGGCAGAGGCAAGGCACAATAAAGGACTTCGCCGGCCAGCTTCCGGCGGCGGTTTATGGCTCTTCCGGCTCCCAGGCAAGCGAACCCAAATGCAACCAAGACATCCGGCGGCGCTTGCCCTGCAAGTCTCACACCGATATATAACACAGGTTCACCGAATTTGAAGGTATGATGCAATCTGATGATGTGGACATTCAAGTTTCTATCTTTAACGAGAACTTTACAGCAACTCTCGATGAATGCACACCTTATATCACCAAAAAACTAAGCCAAAACGCACTGTGTGGATCACTAACGAAATCAAAGAACTGAGCAGAGTAAAGAAAAGTTACTTGCGTGAGTATGAAGAAAATAGGTCGAACAGTACTTTATACAAGAGATATAAAGAGCTTGGAAAGATTCTTCGGAAGAAAATCACGCAAGCAAAACAAACTCACTTCCACCAAGAACTATTCAAGGCAAAAAATAATCCAAAACGTACATGGGAAATTATTAGTGAGGTGGCTCAATATAAAAATTCAGACCGCAAAAGTGATTTTGAAAATCCTTTGGAAAAAGCCGCTGAGTTCAATACACTCTTTTCAAAAGTAGGTGCTCAAGTCTACAGTGAAGTAAATAAAACCAGTCCAAGGCAACTGTCAGTTAAAAGTTCGTAACTTCGTACCCTACTGCAATTTCAAAGGCTGGTGTCCTGTGGAGGCCACGTCCTGTCGATTTACCAGAGTTACGGACTATTTGTACTCATTGAAGAACACAAAAGCAGTCGGACATGATGGAATCAGCCTTCAAACATCAAAGACAGTTTTCCAGTCACAGCACCACTGATTCGTTTGATTATCAACACATCAATAGCAACTAATAAGTTTCCAAACCAATGGAAACACTCCATTATTAGACCGTTGCATAAAACTGGTGACATAAATACAGCGTCAAATTACAGACCCATTAGCCTTTTACCTGTCCCGTCCAAAATATTGGAAAAAGTAGTAACGAATCAACTGTCATCTCACTTGGACGAGTCAAATTTACTTCATCGAAATCAATATGCCTATAGGAGGAAGACTAGCAGTCAAGACTAGCTCAATGTCACTGAAAAAATATATAGCGAAATTGACCAAAAAAATGTAACACTTTTGCTGCTACTTGATCTCTCTAAAGCATTCGACAGCGTCGAACATGATCAACTTCTTCGAAAAATACTGAACTTAGGAGTTGATACGCATTGGTTTAAAAGTTACCTATCAAATCGATCTCATGCAGTGCTCTTAGATAACAAGTTGTCCCCATTCCTTCAAAATAACCTTGGTGTTCCTCAAGGATCCATTCTGGGTCCGCAATCGTTTTCTATTTTCATTAACGATTTCCCTCCAATGCCTTCTAGCACTCGAATCTCTATGTGTGCAGATGATGTCCAAATTGCAATGACAAGCTCT
>JACJUY010002515.1:68194-83046 GCA_014220935.1 Platorchestia sp. MABIK | reverse complement strand
GTGAAGTGATATCAATTTTTAGGAGTCACCATCCTAACTTAATCAATCTAAATACACAGTTCGCAAACTACGTCCTATTGGATGTTCTTAAGTTTCATTCCGTTAATGACGAACTTTCCCCACGACCTTTTACACGGCAACTTCAAATTTTTTGTTTTTGAAGAAAAAAGGCAGTTTTTGCTGTCCTTCCGCTAGTGGGCAGTGTAAAATGTATTCTAAATTGAGGAGTTCAAATTTGCTCACGTGCAATGGTTTCATCACAATATCAATGTGAAAATGTTAGGACGAGTCTTCAATTTCGCGTTCATCTCCAGTAATAGCCTACTTCCATGAACGACATCTACTCAACATTCTAATGATCCATCAGGTGACACGAATTTGAGCACATAGACCTTGCCGGGCTTAAACATTTGTTATTTAGCAAATAGGTCTGCAATTCACAAACCTAAGTTCACTGTATATGTGTGAATTTCGACATACTTCCGAAATATCGAAACAGGTCAGAAACGCCGGAATTCTTAAAAAGTAATCCTTATTTCGGAAAGGACTGATTTTCCATTTTCTCAACATTTTGAATATCGAGTGCTTGTCTGGTAAGTGTGTACGCTTCAAGTTCGCACATTCTTAGTGATTTATGCAGTTGAACGTCTCAACAGTTTGCTAGGAAAGATGGGTAAAGTATTTACCTCGTCATTAATTTGGGTAACTCTAATGCCATATAGAAAATAAGATTTTTAGGCTGACTCGCGAAAATTCGACTACCGACAAACGTCGCAGCAATCCATTCATCCATCCTCACCAAATCAACAATATAGACAACTTACAGTAAACAAAGTTTAGATAAGAAAATAGAAAAGAGGTCACTCTACAAACAACGTTCCTTAGAACATTATTCCAAAAATTGAAGTTTCCTCCCAATGAAGGAATCATTAACATCGAAATATACATTTGCAGTGCTTCAAAATACTTAATCGGATTTGGAATTGTACAATAAAATGGATTTAGGTGCTTACCAAGTACCATTTGTAGGAGTTGGACAAAGTATGTCGGCAGTTTGCACATTGACGGACAAAACTTTCGTACTGGAAGAGATGGGATTCATCTCAATAAGTTTTTCAAGATAAACTTAGATATTCTAATAAATGTTGAACACTTAAATGTTGTTTAAGCCTCCCAAATATTGCTCGCTAATTCCTACAGCAATAACATTATATTCTTTGTAAATTCATCAGTGCTGAATTTAGAAATACCCCAGAAAGCCAATTGACTGGAATAGGACGAAGCGCTTCGTCCGTCCTCAAACATCACAGGCACATAGCATGCCAACTGGCAGCTATATTCAGGCATGCTTTAGCAGCGACTTCCCATGAGAGCATCAGGAAGTTGGATTCATGTTCATCGAAGCAAGCTACGTTACCGCATGCATTGCCAGTGCTTCCAGGCTGTACAGTTTTGGATAAATTACACTTGGATTTTGGGCGTGCGTACCGAGCCAAGGTATTAGATGTGGATGAAAAGGCTTTTCTTTTAGATGGAAATTGCGTCATCTTTGTGAAGCCTGTCGTTGCCTCGTTCTTGGTGCAATATTTTGACGTTATTAGCTTGGTTTTCTCCAGTCAGGTCTGTTTTTCTTAACAATTTGTTTACGATTGTTTATGGTCCGCCAGATTGTCAACCGTCTGAAGAGTGGAGTAGTGGTGACGCTGATGTACAAAATTACATGCGGCTCACACTCCAAAGAAAAGTATTCTCAAATGTGAAGAATTAATTAAGCATCTTCGATGTAGCCGTTGATGCCTGAGACCGTTGTTCCCCTGAGTAATGAACGAATAACCAACTAACACAGACATATACCAGAAGCCAGCAGCGAATATCCATAAAAGTATGCAGATAATCCAGTTGAAGCAATGATACACCACACGTACAAGCCTACATCGAACTGACAACTTTATCACGAAAGCATTTTAAAACTTGAAAAAACAAACCGTTAGTAACAGTAGATACTCAGATATTCCATTTGACTGACAATTTCCAATTTGACTGACAAAAACCAGACAATTTCACTGACAAAAACCAGACAATTTCACTGACATTTCAGGGTAATGTCTACATCATTCAAGGGCAAAAATTATGAATAATTTCTTCGTAAATTCAAAAACTTAATCATCAACGTCGAAAATGTCTGTCGTCAAGCATAGTGCTTTAAAGATTCAAAAACCTTTCAAAAATAAAATAAAGAAATAGGCACTAGTTTAAGCTAAGAGCACCCACACTAGGACAATTTCACTGACATTTCAGGGTAATGACAAATTTTTCCCTTGGAAATTGTTCTCCAAACCACTTAAATTGTCGTACCCAAAGGGTTAAAGAAGCCTTTAGTAACAGTGAATACTCGGATTTACCATTTGACAACACTCGAGAACTACTCACTCAATTTTGAAACGAATCAGAGAGGGAAATAATTCACAAAGCTAACACTAAAACCAATGTTCTACTGCGCACAATATAAATTTTAACAATTAAAACAATTTGAAACAATTTTGTTACCACAAGTGATAGAGGTAGAATGTTTCTTAAGTTTAGTACAATGGTCAAATTTGAGTATAGCTCTACTCCCGAATAAGTGCAGCGACTTCTAGGGCATCCTACCATCAACGTTGTTCTAGGGTGTGCAGTAATGTTTAACCTAATCCACCTAAACCTAGTTACGCGTTAGGCTGATCAATGAGAAATAGTGAACTCGATTTTAGATGCTTCAATTTACAAGATAGTTTATATGGACTAGATGTTAACAGTATATTCTATAAACGATTTAAAAGCAGACTGAAGATCAGCGATATTAACCATAGCAAATTACATTATTTGGACCAGTCATGTAGGAGACAATATTTGACTTGGTGATCTTACACGACTAGTATTCTGATAAGAAATGAGACTCAAGATTTCTTTTGAATACCTTATAAGAAAAACTTTCACTAAGTTCCAAGTTTTAGTTCCATCGAAGAGGATAAAAAACTGTGTTACGACCGGGCCTTTGAATAATAAGGAAGCATGAATTTACTGCTATTTTGGGTTAAATGGTCGTGACGACCTGCTTGTGCAGTTAATAATTGTTTTAGGTTATTGTCGCCTTCATTGGTTGATGTTTTGTAAGTGAAATTACATTTGGAGATTTTGTAGAGATCCGTGAGTTCAAGTATTTGTAAATTTATGAATGAATCATTTGTGTTAACATTATATTCTAGATTATTTAGCGCTCTGATGGCTCTTTTTTGCAGAGTAAGAAATGAATTGGCTTTATTTTTATCTGTTCAGTTCCATGCTTCTATCCCGTAAATGAAAGAATGTCAAAACAAATCCTCAAAAATAACACTCAATGAGATACTACAGCTCTTCATTTACAACCAATGTCGAGCTTAATTTCTAGAGACGTCCACACCGTGACAATAAAAACAATGCAACAAGGCCCGATCGTGCAAGAAAGCACTTGCATCGATGCGAAATGCGAGTATCAAATACGTTCGCACATGAGACCGATACCATGACAACCACTGTCTCTCTAGGCTGGTGACAATGTACCTAGCGGACCAAAAATAAACGCAAACAATTTCCATAAAAAAAGCTAGTCAAGAGAAAACCCAGCTAACAACCCTTGAATAATTCACTTCAAAGGAAACTAAATCTGACTCCTGATAAGTGAAGAAATTCTGATCGCAAAGAGAAACCCATATGTCAACTAACAAAATACATACTCAATACTCACGCTCAAACTCCATGGAAAATTTAACATCAACTACGTTCCAAGAGGTACAAAATTATTCTCCAAGTAAAAATGGCTAAAGAAATACTTATTCTTCTGTGAAATTTTCCCAAATAGAAAATTTTCCTTAAGAATAATGAAAAAAGTAATTCGTTTTCGGTATGAAAATACTTTTCATGAATAAAAAAAAAATGAAAAACAGAAAATGAAATGAGTATTTTCGTGACTTCGATCACTATATTTGTCTTCCATTCCACTTGCCTTTCTTCAAGTTCAATGATTGAGTCGTATTTCATTTCTTCGCCCTCTGCGCTAGCACTTTCACTGAATAAAGCAATTTCCAACTTTTCATCTGAAAATGAATGAACGTATAACCTAAAGCTATTTACTAGAAACGTCTAATCATCAACATTCCAGTAAATATTATACTGGAGTCACATCGCTAGTGTTTCATCTAATCTCGCCAAGTAGAATTTGAGAAAAATTGTGTGGATTTCGTCGTAAGGCAAAATTACGGCGGAAATATCGTCGTAAAGCAAAATTACTGCCGAGATATCGTCGTAAGGCAAATAATACCGTTGGTTTCTAAGAATTATTTTCAAGTAAATCTAAATTTTCAAATGAGAAAATTATAAAACATTTTAGTGCAAAGTAGGCTTCAAGATGCGTCACAGTCCCCTCAGAGCTTTACATTTAACAGAAAATGTTAGGGGAGTTGACATTGTCCCTGACAAGAACCGGGCTCGTAGACCCCCTTCTCAGACCCTTTATAACATTTCTGGAGTTGAATGCCTCCCTCAGACGCTGAGAAAATATTCAGAATAACGGTAAGCCCAATGTTCCGCTGGGTCATTAGGAAAGTGGGTAAAAATCCCTGTTCATGCAATCCGCGCGGGTTCAATTATTCCTGAAGAATGGAAAAACCTATAAAGAAGCGGGCGCTCAATTAACCCAATTAACCGGGGTGCTTGAATTACATCAATGTACTGAAAGAATCTATAAAAAGCGCCAGCTCAAATAAACTGGGATGCTTGAATCATTTTTATGTAATGAAATAATCTAAAAAGGAGGAATATCTCAAATAACTTGGTGTGCTTCAATTATTTCTATTTACTAAAATAATCTATAAGAAAAGAATCGGCTCTAATATACTGGGGCGCTTGAATTCTTTCTATTTAATGAAATAATTTACAAAAAATGTCAGCTCACATTAACTTGAATACTAGAACTAAAGAAGATACTTCGGCAGCTATTGTCAAGTTTAATGAAATTGGAATATTAAATAGCCAATTGTGCTCTGAGACGTAAGTACAAAAACATCAGACTTTTCACGATGTTGAGTAAAAAGAGGAATTTAGTCAATGGAAAGTATTAGCGAAATATTTTAAATCGCATTTTTGTATTAAATGTTAAAAAAATTATAGATATTATTGAAATTATTTCAAATCAAAAATAGCATTGATGGCTTTGGGTTAACTAGCAATTGATCCTAAAATATAATTTACTTACCACAATTAAGATATCTGATTTGCTTCTCATGAAGTATGTTGGCATCCTTCAAATAATAATTTAAATCATCATCTAACCTTGAAAGTCAATTCTAAATTCAATCTTGATATAATGATTTTATCACACGTAACTTTTTCGCGGGCTGTGAGTTCAATTTTACTGAAGTAAATAATCATGTTGTACCTGCGTCAACATATGTATGTTGAGCATCCAATGAAGGAGGAATGTTTTTCTTCTCCATCCAACGCTTGTTGAAGCATCCATCAATCTATTAACCATATCATTAACCTCCATCAATCTATCAATCTTATTATTTCCTCCATCAATCTGTTAACCGTATTATTAACCTCCATCAATCTATCAACCACATTATTAACCTCCATCAATCTATCAACCATATTATTAACCTCCATCAATCTATCAACCATATTATTAACCTCCATCAATCTATTAACCGTATTATTAACCCCCATCAATCTATTAACTGAACCGTGAACATATTATTTAATTCATCCATGAGTCGATTAATTTATCAAAGCAATTGCGTATTTTTTATTTTATTTTTTTTGCAATATCCCGCCCTTATATTAGACCCGTGCTTGACGCAGGCCGACATCGTCTGCTCGTGCTGCATCTCAGGACCCCTGAGCTGGGCAGCTGTGCCGGCTGAAATGTCTTGTATAAAATGCAACGAATGCATGAATGACCCAAGATGCACCTATTTGCATGCCCTCAAACTTACCTCCTAGATAACCTACCGCAACGCGGTAAGAACATGGTAGGTAATGTGCCTATTTCCAAATCCTAAACCCCACATTCAGGTCTGATTTGATGCTTACTTCATGTCATGAAAACTTGATATTATTTCCTACATTTTTATCGAACATTTTCTATTGGTTAAATTACGCAATAGTTTGTACGTCTTCGTTCGGTCGCTTGTGAATGAGCAGCGTGTTTTATTATTTTGAAGGATAGTAAGGTTTCTACCAATTCAATGGTGAGCATTTCAAACTAGGGTTAGTGTGAAATATTATTTCCTCTCATGTTCGCACTTCGCTTCCTATTCCTACGTGGAAAATAACTGCGCCTTCTGCTCCTAAAAATTGTCAGTTACGCGAACTTTTCTGCAACATCGTGCGTAAACAGAAAGGACATGTTTTGTGAATAATATGCATCTAAATACAACATTTATTATCAGTCTTGTGTATGTTAATTTTCAAGGATGAATGAAATTTTTAACGTACTCCTCTGAGTTCAAAAATTGGCATATTACTTCATTGCAAAATATTTCATATTCTTCATCGTAAACGCCTCGGAAGTCATAATATGAAAAGTATTGGGGAGAACTGAATCCAATATCTGACCAACGGCTGCACGTCTACGGTAGCACATGTACCCTCCATTCCCTTGGCAATACAAGCCCCTTTTAACATAAAATTGAGACACTCAACCCTTCCTGCCCTCAACACTCAACACTAGACAGTGACACTAACAAAAGGTGACACGCCACCCTGGCCAAAAGTGCTGTCGGAAATAACGGGATAGAATATCTGGAAGAAATGCAGCCCGTTAACTTGATTGCGGTGCCTGTGATAACAAGAAATAGATTTGCTTCATAAGGAGTACCCTCAGCTCTAGTGATCACTGGAGTTGAATTTTATTATGATACATAAAGCGTTCCAATTTATCTGCGGCCGGTAGCCAGTGCTTCGACGAGATGAAGAAGTTTCTACAAATTCCTCTCTTCTGAACGTCAAATATTTTGGTACATGTTTGTTTTCGTATATATATTGTTTTGATAATTGTAATGTTTTGGTACATAGATTGTTATAATACATTTATGGTTTTGGTGCTTAAATTGTTTTGGTACATACAGTGGTTGACATGAGGTTGCGCTATAGACGGCCAGCCATGTAAGCGACCCAACAAGCGGGAGGTACGCTGAGCAGTCGTATCCGTAGTCACTATCTGCATGCAAGATCTGAGAAACACGCTAATGAATGTTCCAGTTCATCACGTGTTGAAGGTCGTAATAAATTTGTGACTATATTTACTGCAACACTGACAATCCATAAAATTCTATTTCACTACCTGTCAATTATTAGAATGAACTTTTTGATGTTATTATAACATCATCTTCAGGCTAAGAAAATACTGAAAAAATATCACGAGTTGGACATGAACAATTTCGTAAGAGTGAAAAACTAAAAAAATTACACTGATAAATATCATTTTATAGAAGATTTGCAGTAAGGTAATATGTAGAGGAATTTTAGAAATTTTCACTGAGAATAAATGAAGCAAATAACTGCAAATGTAGTGTGTTGGAAAACTTAGACGGAAAGAAATGAGATTCGTTTTTTCAATGACTTGAGCATACTTCCGACTTTTTCATGTTTGAAGCCAAATTTTATTTCCCAAAATATGGAAAAGGTTGCGGACGACTTTTAATTACATTTGAAATTCATAATAATATGTTTATTATTTATTTATGAAATCAAGATGACCTCTACCAAAGCTCGCTGGTCACAAAGTTTATTTGGTTGATGTTGTGTATCATGTCCCGCATGCAACACACATTAGGAAGTTCGTTATTAAGTCTACGGATATTACTCTCCACATTGAACTGTCTTATGTTTCCTTGTTGTTTTTCAAATGCTTGCTTATGTTCGGAGAAATAATGAAGCAAAAATAATGCAATCCAAGCAATTTCCAATATTTTATGATAATCTCAATCTTTCATTCTCTAAAAAGTGTTTTCACTATTTTCCTCTGTATTTTACTTGGACATATTGAGTTTAAAACTCCAACTGATTTATTACGATGGTTGTGATCATCCTAATCCATTTAATATTCCTTCGCCACAATGTAACATTTAGTTTGAGTTTAAAGCCGAAGGTATGAATCCTTTTCTTAACATGCAAATAAAATGGCCCTCATAAGTATACCAAACAATCAGGGCCTCAAAACTTCTTCCAATAGAATTAATTAAAAATTTTCAATTTTAGGTGATGGGAAATGTATTATTATTTGTGTTTTGCATGATCATTTTCCTTCATTTATTACAACTCATTCACCAGTTTCCCGTGAGTTACATAATTCAGTTTCAGTTGTTTCAACTTTTCAGTTTCGTCGTCCCTTAATTTTCCTGTACTAATAAATATATCATCCTTATTAACTAGTTTTCTTATTAAAATTTGGTCAGAAATTATGTATAAAATCTTTTACTTCCGTACTCCTGCTACATGTTTTAATTTGCTGTTCATGCTTTTTATTTCACTCTGCCGCCTCATAGGCATCTATTTCGAGTTCCCGTTTTTCGTTCCTCTTCCCATTTTTGCTCTCAACACCAAAATTTTCTACGACTCTCAAAAGAACGAAGACACAGGAAGTTGTCTTCAGTCCTTCAAAACTTTTGATTCAGCTTCGATATAACATTCACATTCATCAGTAGAAAAAGGCATCAACGTTAACAAAAAAATACACAAAGTAGTCGATTTTTACCAATTGCGTACGTTCTACTCTCATTTAGCGATCATATTTATTAAAGGTAGTACCCAGATAACAATACACCAAGTGCATTGAAAATATTGTTCGTAAATACATGGATATCCAGTCTAACTTTTTTGCGGTCGCTTGCTTAATTTGAGCCGCTCTATGCATGCAGAAGCTACACTTGGGAGGCTAAAAGCATCGATGCCCCGGAAAAAAAGTTGATCTGGGGATCATAACATTGGTGTTGGAACGGATATATGGTCACTGACACATGTATCTGAAGTGTTAAAGAAACACAAGTNCTTATAAGAAAAACTTTCACTAAGTTCCAAGTTTTAGTTCCATCGAAGAGGATAAAAAACTGTGTTATGACCGGGCCTTTGAATAATAAGGAAGCATGAATTTACTGCTATTTTGGGTTAAATGGTCGTGACGACCAGCTTGTGCAGTTAATAATTGTTTTAGGTTATTGTCGCCTTCATTGGTTGATGTTTTGTAAGTGAAATTACATATTGAGATTTTGTAGAGATCCGTGAGTTCAAGTATTAGTAAATTTATGAATGAATCATTTGTGTGAGCATTATATTCTAGATTCTTTAGCGCTCTGATGGCTCTTTTTTGCAGAGTAAAAAATGAATTGGCTTTATTTCTATCTGTTCAGTTCCATGCTTCTATTCGGTAAATGAAAGAATGTTGAAACAAATCCTCAAAAATAACACTCAATGAGATACTACAGCTCTTCATTTACAACCAATGTCGAGCTTAACTTCTAGAGACGTCCACACCGTGACAATAAAAACAATGCAACAAGGCCAGATCGTGCAAGAAAGCACTTGCATCGACGCGAAATGCGAGTATCAAATACGTTCGCACATGAGACCGATACCATGACAACCACTGTCTCTCTAGGCTGGTGACAATGTACCTAGCGGACCATAAATAAACGCAAACAATTTCCATAAAAAAGGCCTGTCAAAAGAAAACCTAGCTAATAACTCTAGAATAATTCCCTTCGAAGGAGACTAAATCTGACTCCTGATGAGTGAAGAAATTCTCATCGCAAAGAAAAACCCATGTATCAACTAACAAAATACATGATCAATACTCGCGCTCAAACTCCATAGAAAATTGAGCCTCAACTGCGTTCCAAGAGGTACAAAATTATTCTCGAAGTAAAAATGGCTAAAGAAATCATTTTTCTTCTGTGAAATTTTCCCAAATAGAAAATTTCCCTTAAGAATAGTGAAAAAAGTAATTCGTTTTCGGTATGATAGTACTTTTCATGAATCAAAAAAAGGAAAAACAGAAAATGAAATGATTATTTTTGTGACTTCGATCACTACATTTGTCTTTCATTCCACTTGCCTTTCTTCAAGTTCTATGAATGAGTCGTATTTCATTTCTTCGCCCTCTGCGCTAGCATTTTCACTGAAGAGAGCAATTTCAGACTTTTCATCTGAAAGTGGATGAAAGCTCGCATAACCAAAAGCTATTTACTAGAAACGTCTAATCATCAATGTTGCAGTAAATATTGTACTGAAGTCCCATCGCTAATTCATTTTCTAATCTCGCGAAGTAGAATTTGTGAAAAAATTGTGGAGATTTCGTCGTAAGGCAAAATTACAGTGGAGATATCGTCGTAAGGCAAATGATACCGTTGGTTTCTAAGAAGTATTTTTAAAGCAAATCGAAATTCTCAAATGAGAAAATTCTAAAACATTTTAGTGCAAAGTAGGCTTCAAGATGCGTCACAGTCCCCTCAGAGCTTTATATTTAACAGAAAATGTTAAGTGAGTTGACATCGTCCCTGACAAGAACTGGGCTCGTAGACCCCTCTTCTCAGGCCCGTTATCAAAACATTTCTGGAGTTGAATGCCTCCCTCAGACGCTGGGAAAATATTCAGAATAACGGTAAGCTTAATGTTCCGCTGGGTCATTAGGAAAGTGGGTAAAAATCCCTGTTCATGTAAACCGCGCGGGTTCAATTATTCCTGAAGAATGGAAAACCTATAAAGAAGCGGGCGCTCAATTAACCCAATTAACCGGGGTGCTTGAATTATATCAATGTACTGAAAGAATCTATAAAAAGCGTCAGCTCAAATAAACTGAGATGCTTGAATCATTTTTATGTAATGAAATAATCAAAAAAAAGAGGAATAGCTCAAATAACCTGGAGTGCTTCAATTATTTCTATTTACTGAAAGAACCTGTACGAAAAGAATCGGCTCTAATACACTGGGGCGCTTGAATTCTTTCTATTAAATAAAATAATTTACAAAAAAGGACAGCTCACATTAACTTGAGTACTAGAACTAAAAAAGATGCTTAGGCAGCTATTGTCAAGTTTAAAAAATTGGAATATTAAATAGCCAATTTTGCTCTGAGACGTAAGTACAAAAACATCAAACTTTTCACGATGTTGAGTAAAAACACGAATTTAGTCAATGGAAAGTATTAGCGAAATATTCTAAATCGCATTTTTCTTTTAAATGTTAAAAAAATTATAGATATTATTGAAATTATTTCAAATCAAACTCAACACTAGACAGTGACACTAACATAAGGTGGCACGCCACCCTGGCCAAAAGTGCTGTCGGAAATAACGGGATAGAATATCTGGAAGAAATGCAGCCCGTTAACTTGATTGCGGTGCCTGTGATAACAAGAAATAGATTTGCTTCATGGGGAGTACCCTCAGCTCTAGTGATCACTGGAGTTGAATTTCATCATGATACATAAAGCGTTCTAATTTATCTGCGGCCGGTAGCCAGTGCTTCGACGAGATGAAGAAGTTTCTACAAATTCCTCTCTTCTGAACGTCAAATATTTTGGTACATGTTTGTTTTCGTATATATATTGTTTTGATAATTGTAATGTTTTGGTACATAGATTGTTTTAACACATTTATGGTTTTGGGTGCTTAAATTGTTTTGGTACATACAGTGGTTGACATGAGGTTGAGCTATAGACGACCAGCCGTGTAAGCGACCCAACAAGCGGGAGGTACGCTGAGCAGTCGTATCCGTAGTCACTATCTACATGCAAGATCTGAAAAAACACGCTAATGAATGTTCCAGTTCATCACGTGTTGAAGGTCGTAATAAATTTGTGGCTATATTTACTGCAACACTGATAATCCCTAAAATTCTATTTCACTACCTGTCAATTATTAGAATGAACTTTTTGATGTTATTATAACATCATCTTCAGGCTAAGAAAATACAGAAAAAATAACACGAGTTGGACATGAACAATTTCGTAAGTGTGAAAAACTAAAAAAATGACACTGATAAATATAATTTTATAGAAGATTTGCAGTAAGGTAATATGTAGAGGAATTTTAGAATTTTTCACTGAGAAGAAATGAAGTAAATAACTGCAAATGCAGTGTGTTGGAAAACTTAGACGGGAAGAAATGAGATTCGTTTTTTTAATAACTTGAGCATACTTCCGACTTTTTCATATTTGAAGCCAAATTTTATTTCCCAAAATAGGGAAAAGGTTGCGGACGACTTTTAATTACGTATGAATTTCTTAATAATAAGTTTATATTTTATTTATGAAATCAAGATGACCTCTACCAAAGCTCGCAGGTCACAAAGTTTATTTGGTTGATGTTGTGTATCATGTCCCGCATGCAACACACATTAGGAAGTTCGTTATTAAGTCTACGGATATTACTCGCCACATTGAACTGTCTTATGTTTCCTTGTTGTTTTTCAAATGCTTGCTTGTGTTCGGAGAAATAATGAAGCAAAAATAATGCAATCCAATCAATTTCCAATATTTTATGATAATCTCAATCTTTCATTCTCTAAAAAGTGTTTGCACTATTTTCCTCTGTATTTTACTTGAACATATTGAGTTTAAAACTCCAACTGATTTATTACGATGGTTGTGATCATCCTAATCCATTTAATATTCCTTCGCCACAATGTAACATTTAGTTTGAGTTTAAAGCCGAAGGTATGAATCCTTTTCTTAACATGCAAATAAAATGGTCCTCATAAGTATACCAAACAATCAGGGCCTCAAAACTTCTTCCAATAGAATTAATTTAAAATTTTCCATTTTAGGTGATGGGAAATGTATTAATATTTGTGTTTTGCATGATCATTTTCATTCATTTATTACAACTCATTCACCAGTTTCCCGTGGGTTACATAATTCAGTTTCAGTTGTTTCAACTTTTCAGTTTCGACGTCACATAATTTTCCTGTACAAATAAATATATCATCCTTATTAACTAGTTTTATTATTAAAATTTTATCAGACATTATGTATAAAATCTTTTACTTCCGTACTCCTGCTACATGTTTTAATTTTCTGTTCATACTTCTTATTTCACTCTGCCGCCTCATAGGCATCTATTTCGAGTTCCCGTTTTTCTTTCCTCTCCTCTTCCCATTTTTGCTCTCACACCAAAATTTTCTACGACTCTCAAAAGAACGAAGACACAGGAAGTTGTCTTCAGTCCTTCGAAACTTTTGATTCAGCTTCGATATAACATTCACATTCAGCAGTAGGAAAAGGCATCAACGTTAACAAAAAAATATACAAAGTAGTCGATTTTTACCAATAGCGTACGTTCTACTCTCATATGGCGATCATATTTATTGAAGGTAGTACCCAGATAACAATACACCAAGTGCATTGAAAATATTGGTTCATAAATACATGGATATCCAGTCTAACTTTTTTGCGGTCGCTTGTTTAACTTGAGCCGCTCTATGCATGCAGAAGCTACACTTGGGAGGCTAAAAGCATCGATGCCCCTGCAAAAAAATTGATCTGGGGATCATAACATTGGTGTTGGAACGGATATATGGTCACTGACGCATGTATCGGAAGCGTTAAAGAGACACAAGAGTACAATTATGCGACCTTTCTTTCGCTTCCGGAACTCCTGAAAACGCTTCGGCTAAAGGACCGCAAATTTCTATAGACAAATTTTTAAGTCAATTTTTACATGCTGAACTTAGCGAGTGAGCTCCACTTCGCCTCCGTTTCCAAGGTTACGTCATCCAGAAAGTTGTTGATTTCCGAGAACTCGAGCTGCTCAATTAACTCATCCACTAACTAATTAACTCATCTATTACCGGTAGGCTCAGAAAATCAAATTAGGTTCATCCATCAAAGTGGAATAGCGAACATTTCTAGTAACTTAGGATTTACCGTTAGATCTTATTTTCACTCAAGTTTTACGAATCAAATTAATCCATTCAGAATGGGTCTCCTGTTGGTTAAATCTTACAACTGGCATCACAATCAACACCAGTCCACATGGTCATGTAGAAGATGCACTTATTTTGTTGAAAGTTCGTTTTGTAAATACTATTTCGATAACGTCACTATTCCAGTTTAAAGACCGAATTTATTTCTGTTTCAGTTTTCATCTTTTTCCATCAATCCGTGATCGAGAAATTAAAGCCCAAAACAGAAACGTATGAAGCTTAAGAATAAATCAGATGATCGAACCGATCGATGTCTCATCTACAAATTCCGCCCAATGGCAGTCATAAATGTTGGGTTATTGGTTGAACGGATGCTGTTCTCGAGATTTGCTGGTGCGTTTAATTCAAGCATATGCATTGGAAGGACGCTAAACGAGCCGCAAATTATAATTCGACGGATTTTTTTTCTAAAGATGCGAAATACACGTTAAACGGAAAATGACTTGTGATTACAGCATGAAAAAGTGAAGTCGAATGATAATTAGGGGTTCCACTGTGTGCATTGAAACATGAAAATTTAACCGACACTATATAAATTATAATACAATCTAGTTCCCCTAAATTGAGGTGGACAAGTTTGAAATTGCTGCATAAAATATTCGAGTAGTTTACACTTACTCCTAATAAGGTCATGGCTCAAATAAATGAATTCAGTAGGAAACCAACTCAGTTCTTTTCGTTTTCTGTATTTCTTAAATGGAAACTAGGCATTATTTCAGGTAAAAAATACACAATCTGTTAATTTGCTAGACAAACACTTACGCAGGTAAATGTCATATCAGAAGCCTGAAATAACTCTAAGACTTTTCATGTTAGTGAGTAGTGCTGAAAGCCTTACGAGTTGTTCCTTGACT
>JACJUY010002515.1:40839-60223 GCA_014220935.1 Platorchestia sp. MABIK | reverse complement strand
GCTGGCCAGTCATCTCCTCCAGTTCTTAGCGTTTCCTTTTTTTTCTTTGGTCGGAGACCATAGACAGTTATACTGAAAAGTATAACAATAGTGGGAACTCTTTTAATGACAAATATTCTAAATTCTATAATTTGTATAAATTCTTCGTGCATTGCATAAAATTAAAGTATTAAAGTATATTGTTTAGCAATGCTTAACTTAACAAGCAGGAATATCATCAGTTCTTCATATTTAACTTTGATCTTCAGCTTTGGAACTTGAAACCATTCTCAACGAAATGGTATCTGCTTTTTAGGAGTTTCATCAGAAATTACTAATTGTAGCAGAAATAGAGTTTCCAAAAAAAAAAGGTACGTTAGAAGCTTCTCAAAAAGGCAAAAGTAAGGAATCTTGATATCTTTAGATAAGGGAATTGGAAAGGAATGATAAAAAAGAAAAATCTTTTTTTTTAAATTCTCAAACAACGAATGCCACACTTCGGTTCCTAAACAGAGTTAACGAAAAACCAACGGGCTCATGATGCGGTATCCACATCAATATGAAAAACAGAAAGCTTATCATGATCACGTCCAAAAAAAAGAATATGTTTGATTCCAATCAAGCCTGATACATCTCATCTTGTACATTGGTTTTTCAAATACCTTAGTACTAACACCAGGACGTAATGACGGTTACCCCCAGTCAAGCCAGTACCCATTTCCGAAAAAGGCTAACAAAAACAGCACCCTTTTTGATGAGGAAGTTAGGCGATTCAGCCATGAAGACGAAGATGATGAGCAGGGGCAGAGCACACACGAGGCCGACCCACGCCATGCCTCGCCACTCCATAACCGACCCGGACACGAAGGCAACCAACATCCCTGCCGGTTGTGGCCTGTCAGTCTCAATTCTTCACTCAAACTAGTACAGAATGTTAGGGAATGGATTCTAGGGAAATTCAGGGGATAGATTTTCGGAAATGTTAAGATTAGGTTAGAGGGTATGTTGGGAAATGGATTTTGTAAAATGTTACGAACTGGATTTTAAGGGATGTGAACAAATATACTGTACTTCAAGGAATGCATTTTGGAATATAATGTTTGGAACGGGAATGAAATGTTTGGAACGGGATTTTAGGGAATGGATGTGCGCCAATTCGCAAATCGATAAGAAATATTTCATCTTTTAACATAGGTAGACCAGCACAAGTAAATGACCCTTCGAAAAATGTGGTGATAAAGACGTGTAGAGAAGCAAACTATCATCTTCCTCTCCTAGAACTATGTTTTTCACCCTTTAACAACAATCGACTAGACTTACCCCTTCACCCGAAGCCCTGCTTTGAAGATAGCAAAGACGTTGCCGAGTAAACTCGAACTCCTTTGGGTCAGTCTACAATATAAGAATAACGGATGTTCTATTCCGATCAAGAATGATACATATCATCTCCTACGTTGCTTTTTTAAATGCCTCATGACTTTTGTATTGTATTGTATTTTTCTGGTAAATAAACGTCATACACTAGGACGTAATAACGATTACCTCCGGTCAGGCGATAACTTGTTTCGGGTGAGGAACTATGGCTAAAGCCTCCCTTTCCCCAACGGGAAGATTCACCGGGTTAGCAGTGCCGGAAATCGAACCGACAACCTTTCTCTTGAATAGCCCGAGCTCACAGGGCTGTTGTGGCCGAGCTGCCAGCTCCACAAAGCCAAGATACCGAGTCTGTTTAGCAAACATCGATTTCATCGGAGAAATTCCTGCTAAGCTTATGTCATTCCGAGAATTTGTATAGGTACTTTTTGATGTTGGGGAAAACATTGCCTCTTGTTCAGTTGATTGAGATTTGAAATTAAAAGCAATCCACGCATAGTCCCCATGAGAGATTTTTCTTCTTTTGTATAAATAGAGTTTTTAATTAGCTTCTACGTTATGCAGGCATTGTAAAAACTGATCGGTTTAAAACAAATATCATCAAATAATTTTGTGCGCAGAGTGATATTTTCACAGAATTAGTGGAGTAATCTATCATAAACTTAGGTTACTGCTGTTCAAACAAAAAACATACGAAAACTGTCTAAACATTTTCTTGCAGAAACTTTAAAACTTGTCTAAACCACTTACATGAGCGTTAATATAATCTGGTGCATAAGCAACCCTGAAAATTTTCCCATAAAAAAATTCCTAGTTATAATTTTATTCTAAAATTTCGCCCTTATATTTTTTCGATGTAAAATTAATGGTGCTCTTGAAATAAAACTAAAATACATTTAGGTAATGCATAGTATTTTCATGGAGTGGACAAAGTTTAGCTATAAAGCGCGTTCGATTTCAATTTTACCATTAAAAATAAGACGCGCACAAAGCAGACAGCACTCATGACACATGAAAGCATTTACAATAGCATATCAGCGTTTTCTAATTTTAACCTTGAATAAAATATTGGACTTACCAAAATTGGTAAGAATTCCCGATAAACTGCCAATTCTGTCGCGGACTTTGGGATGCACGACCTCTGTTATGTAGATCATTCCACCCAGGCTCGTAAGACTGCCGGCAACTCCACCCACCACTCGTGCTGTCATAGCTACAGTCACCGTCCAGGAGACTGCCAGCAGCACATATGCTGGGGAATGAAAATGGGTGTAACAATTCATCTCTTTTTATAAAGAAAGTGAACAAGTTCCAAAGTTATCCATTTAAGCAAATATACGTGGGTGTTCGTTACCGCTAAAATGATAAGCTCTACATACGTATAAAACACGTCAATTTAGTGCTTATTATGATAAGAAGTCACCGTGTGAATGAGCTGCATAAAATTTAAAAGTAAATTATAGATTACAGAAAAACTGATTGTTAAAAGAAATTGTTCGTTTCAGCAATGAAAATTAGAAGGTAATAGTCTGCGTTTACTTTTTTTTTCCGTGTATTGGTAAATTATTTAAATTAAAAGACGAAAAGTGGGCTTAGCTCAAGAAGCGATAATAGCCAAGTGACGAAGTAATTGATGCACATAGTTCAATTTTTTTTAATTGAAAGAAAAAACGAATTTTTGCTCTAAGAGTATTGCAGCCTCGCTGAAAATGTTTCAAAGATTCAGAAATCGGTGTAATTTCAGAAAAAATTTTGTGATAAAAGGAATAAAAAATTGTAATATCCCATTGCTAGCGCACTCAGTTGCGTCAAATGACAAAGCAAAATGTGCTGCGCAGTGCAATCTTATCTCGCTGATATCAGTCCCCCAGCAAGAGATAATTACCAGTGAAAGAAAGCTCAAACTCACTCGCTGGGGAATTCAGATAACAGAGTACTTTTCGTGAGGAAAAAATTATTTGAAAGTCAAACGTAATGAAAAAGGGATTGATAACATCTCTGATGATGCGAGAAGGGTGAAGGTCTGTTACAAAAATTACACTCAAACAATATGACTCTTAAAGTGTAACCGACAGAAAAACATATGAGTACTGACTGGTATGGGGAGTTAAATAACATCACGACAGGAACGCACAGCAGACATATCGGATGGATTGAGACTAAGCAAATCGCTATTTCCAAGGTCAGATGGTGCTCTATCATATCAGTAGGGAAGAATGAGACACCCAAAAGACAGGTGTCTCCGCCTAATAAATGATATACTACGGAGAAGTGCATCAAATTATATTTTTTATCACGTCAATACTGCCTAAGGCTTAGTAGTTTACTAGGAAGAGTAAAGAACCTAACATTATTACAGCATTGTCGAAAAGTATTTCTCCATGAGGTACGTACATTTCATGTGAAACGGGAGATGCACAATTCCTCAGCAAATCGAACGTTTGTTAACACTTCGACTGCAATTGGTAAAACTGAAGTTTAATATTCAATTCAAATTTAAATTCATTTCTAATCAGCAACTTTGAAAATAATAATCATTAACTGGATCATGCTCCTTTTAGATTCAATTAAGTATTACGGAAAGTTGAGTTTTATTTTCACCCATTTTTCAACCTTGTGAAATTGCTATAGTTCTACACCTGTAAAAATACGAAGAAAATATTTGTCCTATCTAGTCTTCTTGTGCTGTGATTACCAACATTTGTATTCAGTCTGATGTAGCTTACGTTTTGGATTTACGTTTATTTTATCTAAGTAACTGAATGTTCTTCTGTATTTTGCAGCCTGATGATGATGCTCGAAACATCAAAACGTTGCCTTTTAGAGACTGACAGTTGTAGAATTTTAACAATTGAGTGTTCTTTTTAGTAAAATTAGTAAGTGATTATTTACGTTTTTTAACACTTATAAAACTAGAAGCTAATTGAGCTTGTGACTACTGGTTGGTCAGCCAGCAGCACTATAAAAATCCCCTCCGTGTCTTCCGGTGGCGCATGTTGTGGTCAAAGCGTTAAGATAGCTGCTCCGTCTATAGCACAGTAACCAATACTCTAAACAGAGATAACGTAAAGCAAACGAGCTTATGATGCGGTATCCACATCTAAATCACATTACCATCTACCGTCACAGTACCGTCTATATCACAGTACCATCTACCGTCACAGTACCGTCTACAGCACAGTAACCATCTACCGTCACAGTACCGTCTACAGCACAGTCACCAATGTTGCACTCGTGAGTTCTCACAGACAACGTAAAACACGGCTCCTGTCAAGATTGTGATCCGCCGCCCCGCGCTGTCGACCATCCCGCCAGCCATAAAGTTACCAAGCATGGCTCCAATCGCCACAATCGATCCCAGCAGCCGCAACTGAGCAGAAAAATGTAACAATGCACATTCAGTTGCAACACACGCGCACAGAAAATTAAATATTGATGGAGTTTCAGCTCTACATGTTAAATTTGCATTGGCGTTTAGTTATCGTAATGTAATGCTAGAAATGCACGTGTCTCAATTGGGGAACGTTGTCTTTTTTATTTATTTTTGATGTAACCCATCAGAAAAACAACAGCAGTGGCAGACTGTCTCTTATCTTACTTCATCCGGTGTAGCCTCAAAGCTCTCATCTTTCTCCATTGACGGGATTCCAAAGGTGGCGAAATTCATGGCGAACACCATACTGCAGCCGGATGCTCCGAGCGCCAACCCAACAAGCAGCTGCAAGTAACACCAAACTCAGAGTCAAGAATACTTAATAGCGTGAAAATTAGAAAGAGAGCTAAATTTAGCGAAACGGATAATTTGAAATTGGTGTGGTGCAAGGGTGTGGTGTAAACTGAGACAAATTTAAGCTCGAGGTAGGCTTACGTTCGATAAAGTTGATTGGCTTTTTATTGTTTGTAAAACGGTCAAAGCATCGAAAAACGTTTTTATTTGCCGTACATCTGGGTAACCATAAAGGCTTGCCATCATGAGCTAAACTCTGAATTTTGAAATTTCTTATAGCCAGCAAACGTCAGAGAAAAATTCTTCTCGTGTGAAGAGTGCAATATGTTAGAGAAAGTCTCGATAAATAATTTAACTTAACGGGAATTTCAAGACTTGCAAGACGTGCAAGACTTTTATTCAGCAGATGCAGCAAAATCAACGCTCGTGGGTTTCACTGTCCGGAAAACGTGTTCGAGTTTGCGTGCAATTCCCGATGAAAAACATGTATCTGAAAGTGTACCAGGGTATATTGCATTAGGTTTGACATATGCAACTAAATGGTCCGTAACTTGTTCTACATTTGTAGTCATAATCCAGCAATACCTTCAAACTAATTCAAATAAACATTATTCTTTTCACCACAAATGTAGTAGTTACAAATCATTTCAATCCTGATTAAAATACATGTATGACTGTGTCGTGCACAAAATAAAATATCTTAAAATTTAAGGACTTAGAAAGAGTTCGAATGGAAGAGCAACAATTTGATTCGAAAAATTATTGATAATTCATGATTAGAGACATCATTTCATTCTATGTAGGATAGGATTCAACTAGAAACTCTTCCTTTACTTCTCCTTTATGATGGAAGAGAGCAACAATATCTGATCCTAGAGGCAATACTACTGCGCACCTTCGTGCTAGCTGATGAATTAAAAGCTTCATTTTGTGCTCATGAAAATGCTCTCCAATCCAATTAATAATGAACCACATCGGAGAAAAGGGAACTTTACAAGGTTTTTCTCTCTTTAAAATGTATGTGTCAAGTTGTGATGGGTAAGAGCGCGTCAGTGCGAAATGAGCCAGAGAGTGTTTGCAAGATGCCTGGAACTTTGAACTCTTATAAGAACTCAACAGTAAAACAAAATAAGCCTTGTTCTGACATTTGAGCTCTCCCCCCTCATTCCTTGCCGTAATATCAGTGCAGCTCATGTCAGCCTATTCGTAAGAATAACATTACCTGTAATCACCTAAGAAAGCATTCGAGCAATGCTTCGTACTTCAACAATGCACTTACCTGGTTGAGGAAGGCACGGTTGTTTTTCGTACCTTTTCTTTCGTCCACCATTTTGAAAGTTGTATGTATTGTACGAAAGGATAAAAAATCTGGACGAATTTCAAAAATTCACTTTGCCATTCATAGTATTTTAGCTGATATTTGGCATGTATTATAAAACTAGGGCTTTTTAAGAAAAGTTATTCCCAGGCTAATTTTGAGAAAAACGACTGCGAGAAAAACAGAAAGATGATCATTATAAATAAATAATCATAAACCAAAATGAAAGGGAATCTATCTTTTTACTAATTACTATTGATAAGAATAATGTATTATATTTTAGTAATTTCACGAAATTAATAATCAACTTCAAATATTTCAGGGTAACCGTTTCTAAAATATCACGGTTGTCGTTTACCTTTATTGCTTCAAAAACTGTGTACAGGAAATTAAGGAGGTTTCCAATTCGTAAACTAAATCGCATTCCAGTTGCAATACACAACAAAATATTACGCCCTGCTAACAATTTCTGAGCTTCATATTGTTCTTCCCTAATATCTTTAGTTCTTTAATTTGCGTTACGAAGAACTAACTTTCGTGTAGAGGCAGAAGCTAGAGTGGTTTTCAAGTCTACCCACGATCTTCAATACCGCGGACAACATGGGCGTGAGTTCACATTCACTCATTATACAGAGATATTCGGAAAATTGGAAACAAAAGCGAATATGAAAAATTTATAAACAGTTACTCAGTAAGTCCGATAATGTGTACGAAGCGTTACGGGAATAACTGAGATGAAGCATGGTAACTCTTACGGGGATTTTTTAAATTTCTCATTCCGCCGTATGATACCCTCAGAGCATTCAAAGTCTGACAAGATCTCAATGGAAGATTTATTAGACACCTCTGAACCGTAGTTCTTAGGATTCACACTTAGTGAGGACTAGAGCCGTTACTGTTTGTTGGAGATGCAAGGAAAGAGAGCAGCCCGTCGGTCGTGTCTTTCTAGTTCCTTGATGATGAGCATAGGCCTTTGTGGTACGACTAGGGTTGGCTTGTGCTGCGTCTTGCACAGGTTAGCAGGGACGACTCTAGAACGTCACCGAAGTAATTCCGCAAAAAATTACAAAACTAGAAAATAAAACGGTACTGACTTGGATTCAAAGAAAAATTGAAAATACTTCATTTTACCATCCCATCAACAACTGGAACAACAGTCAAAATGATGCTGGGTTTCACTAAAATTATAATTTCTTACCTGTTATCTTCATCGTCCTCGCATTCTGTTGTAACTCCCCTATCAAAAGATTCGGAGAATACCAAGAACTTTTCTGTCTACAGAATTACGGATCAGCAAACGTATAATTTTTGTCTTCCATTGTTCTGTCTAGGAAATATCAGAATTTGGTATAAGAGATAGAATAGGTCAACGTATAAATTGTCTTTGTTACGATAGTCTCTTGGATGGGGAGCAGATAGCTAATGCTAAAGGCTTCCATCTTCTGACGCAGAGCGTCTCATTTGCTTTGCATAGACTGCATTACGAAACGAACAAGCACAACCTCATCTACTACCAGGAAGAGATTGCTCAGAAGAACAGGTCACAGCTGAGACATGACAATCCTAGGATTTTGAGCAACTCATATACACACGTGCATAAATATTTCTGTTCTTTCTATACAATGTACGAATAAACCGTTGAGTGTATTTAACAAAATCGCGATGTTTTCGTAATCTAAGAACGTTATCAGTTTCCCTTCAAATGATTGACAATTTTAATTCCACGTAAAACGAAGTTTAATATTTCTTGTATAGATTTAAATTTTTGAAGATACAGGTATGTCCTTAACACGAAGCTGAAGTATGTTACAACAAATAGTTGGAAATGTCTGCGTTACTGTATTAACATCACAGACTTGACTCAGCGAGCTTTCTGAGTAACTGCATGTGAGCAAAATGAGCGCATGAAATTCTGTATCAAATTTGTAAACTAAACAATACGAGTATGGAGAACGTTTTGTTTCATTCAATGATGAGTATATTTTTGGTCGAGAATGTTAAAACCTCGGAATTGACACGTTTTCAATTTTCTTCTTTTTATAATTTTGAGGTTTTTGACAGTTATTTTGGACTCATTTAGACTTTAAAATAAAAATAATATTAGTCAGTATTATTAAGACACTCGTTACGACCATCAGCACTGCACTGCTCTAGAGTCACTGCGTTTTCAAATGAAGAGCTTGCAGTAGTGTGGAGTTCCGATAATAGGACTGGTGTGAGTGAGCTACATTGACCGAAGTCTCTATTCTCTTTTCGTCATACGCGCTGGTCTGGAATATAAAATCAGCGGAATATGCAGGCAAAACTTAACGAACTGCACTCGATCCTTGAGTTGGACGACATCTTCTGCGCAACTCGACGTAAGCTCATGAAAATTACTTCTAGTTATTCCTACATACCCATGGTTTGAATATATCATCATTTTAGTTGAATAACTAATCGGCATAAGTTAATGTTCGCTTTAGATGTGTATTATTCGACGATTGACTGTGCATCTGAGTTAACTCTTCAATTTCAAATCTTTGCATCTGAAGGAAAGGACAGCCCTACGCTACGTTCTGAAAAACGCTATGCTGCAGGCAGCACGCTCGTAAGCATGATATTCTATTTAAAATTTTCATACAAGGGAAAAATACAACAAAAATTATTCTTAGTGTAATTAGCATTGAATCCGCGAAATTTCAGTGAAATGTTGTGTTGGTTTTCGAGCAACGGTAAGTTATAAATCCTTTGTCATTTGTATTAATGTCTTTTTAAACTTGAAAATAGCTAATCAAGGGAATGTGTCTTAATGATTATCTCTGAAAATTTCGTTCAACCATTGACACAGCCATTATGATACCTATTCTGTTATGTTGAGATATTTTAAAAATATGTTCTTTAAAGCACATTTTAAGAGTACGTATTTTTCTAAATTTATTTTTTTCCCCGGTCCCACGAGTAACTCTTCAACATGTTGAACGCTACACCGACGTATGACCTCGACGTGCGACGTATACACAGGTACGATGCTCATTGAAGCAAGCCACATCAGCGTTGCTAGGAAACACTCGAAAATTGCCCAATACAATTGCCTGCTCCGTCATTTGCCACGAAAGAGAAATCTGAAGTATTCAGTTACGTTATCGCAGTCTGCACCAAGTATCCTTTCCTAAGTGAACTCCATAGCTATTCGCATTTAAACAGTGTTTTGCAGGAGAAGGCAACTGGCGTGCAAGTTATTTGCTCAGTAGACAGCAGAAATATTCTCAATTTGTTTCGATTAACCTGCTCGTGTTATCCAAGAGAAAATTGTGAAATAAGTTTCGATATTTCCCAAAATATATTTTTTTCGCGGAATAATACAATGCTTTTCGCAACCACGTCGTAAAAATGAAAATAATCGATTTCGTTTATAGTATGTGTTTTTAAATTGTACATTCCAGAAATTATACGGACTAAAACAGTTTTTCAATCTATCGATTGAAATCAGATTTAACTGAAGCTTATAGCTGTTCTAAAAATTTCCCGTTTTTTAAGTTAGAATCATTCCTGCTTCTATATTCATTCAGCTGGAACGTTAGCATGTAACTCAGCGGTTGCTTCAATTTAACGTCTCTGTCCTTCGACCAGAGAATTCTATTGCAATTTCGAGTATGCATACACAGGACAGACAAGTGAGCAGTAGTATGAACACTTGGATGACTTCTAACTGACAGGATGAGGACAGAACACTTACATTAGTATATGATCTGTGGGAATGATCCCCAGGATGGCATTGCGTAGTTGAACAAAAAAGGTTTTAAATGAGCTTTAACGAACGGTTTAATTATGCTTTCAATTTTTGCAAAAACACAGAAAGCTTTTATTTTACGACACACGTGAATCGAGCTTCATGATAGTATCAAAGGAATTGATTGGCTTATCGCTTAGATAGATTTGATACTTGGCTTTATCTTGTTGCTCAGGTCCAGCGAATAAAAAACTGGGGAATTATATTTGCAAAACAGTAACCTATGGCTGGTCTGCCTCTAGTATCTTATTGTTACTCTCCTATTGGCAATGCCACGCAGACTTTTCGATATGCTTTGACACCTCACTCTCAGAACTGGTCTAGGACACTAGTCGGTGTTTGCAGCTGCAGGCTACAGCTTGAACAGACGATGAGTTGGTGGTGGTGGAGGTGGTGTGGTGCACGGGGCTTCTTTGGAATTTTTCCAAGTATTGGAAAGTGGAGCTTACCCTAAAACTTTAGGGTAACAAAAGTCCTTTCTTTTAAATAGTTTGGTTGTTGGGCATTGTTTGTAACACTGCATGTACTTCCATTCTGATTCTTTCATATCATATAAAAAATTATAATCATTTTTGAAAGCTAAAAGAACATACATATTTCGTAATAAATTCTTCGATTTAAATGATTGATGGTAATTGGGGATCACTTTAAATCGTTGGTAAACATTTCCTTTCATTAATTCCTTCAATTATAAAGTAATTCATAGTTATCTATTAAACGACATAATTTATACCTGCTATAAATTCAACTACTTATAGTGCGTAAAAATATCTTTTGAGCGATTTGTACAGTTTAGAACTTTCTTCATATATATGACCTACTTTGAAAGCTCAGTATTTATTAAACGTGATCTTTAACATAAATTTAAGAACACATAATTTCTCCAATCGAACTGTTACAGTTTGTTAATTTCTGATTTATGTGATATGGACGGGTACATAAACTAATAATTGCCGTCAGGCATTTTTTTACATTTTTCAGGCATGTTCTCTTTTTTGAGTGTTTGAAATTTAAACTGAATATCATGCACCATGTGTTTATGACTCGCACATCCAGTAGTGTAAAAATTTGGATTGCGAAAAAGAAAGAAAAAACAAAGATTGGGGATTCATTTAAACACTAAATCTATTGGAGGGACACAAGTTGGACAGCAAAAAATCCAATTAAAGAATCTGAAAATTGTACAACAAAATATGCTAATGAGCTTCAAGTGAAAATGATAAAATCTTCCATGAGCTGCGAATCATAGCTGGATGTATGAAAATACTTGTCGTTGAACGCAACAAACCAGCTTCCAAATTATACTATACTTGAAAACCGTAAACAATTCTGTGTTTAACGTGCCTGTCCAATTAAGCTTCAGATATTATGCCCTACAATAATGTAAATAAATTTTTCCCTAGAACTAACCCTAAAAAGATTAATTTTACCCTAAAGTTGGAGCACTTATGGATACAAAAAAGTGACTGGTTATTAAGTAGTAATCAGCCATATCTCAACCCTGCTACTAAAATGAAATAATAGCGTCCCTTTAATATCTTTTAGACAATAGAATTAAAATGCGTGCAACTATCATATCATCCCCTATTATATGAGCGTAAGAAAAATGCATTCGAAACGTTGCAATTTTTATTTCAAATTTAGAATTTTGTCCAGAAGCTCATCGTAAATTTCTACTGCATTTCAAACAATTTTTTACTATTAACATTTTTCTTTTTTACTCGTTCTATCCTTAAAATCTCTAATCAGCTGAGGTATCAGTCGGTGGCGGATGAGGAACGGCATACGCTACTGCCGGGTTTGACGGACTAGAAAAATACTACTGTATATAAATGGCTTCACTTTGGAAGGTAAATTCAAAGAACTGACTGAAGTACATTTCAATGTGTGTTGCTGGGATAAAAAGTGTTTGTAATTCATTGCTTTGCAAATAACTTTTTGATTATTTGCATAATTTTACTTGATAATGATTGGCAAGGAAAGTTGAACCATCAAAAGACAGTGCAAACACGCACACTTAATGATCACTTGGTATTATTCGTTCGCTTAGAAAATGCTGAAAAGCTATTAAACTTTGCAAATTTGCTTTGATAAACAAGCTATCTTATAACTTGAAACTAGTTTGCCTTTGACACTTATTATTGCTTAATTGGTCAAACCCAATTAGTATGTGTGACTGAGTATGGCATCATTGATAATACAAAACTTTCTGGCATAGAAATCCAACCTAGTTGACACATTCTGATCAAATTTCTGTTGCTCAAAATTGTGCTTGTAGTAAATCTTGAGGTTGTTTAGAGTTATTTAGGGGGAGATAAAAATAATGATTAGTACTCGTCAATGGTGGCCCTTGAAGGGTTGAAGATTTTATTATGTCTTACAGTTCAAGACATGAGACTAAACAGAAATGTTACAACTAATTTTGTGAGCTGTTTGCCAAAATTCTGTCAATTCCTAAATAGCATCTATATATTAATACGCCTAAAACTAAGTTCGTGGGTAATGCTCTACATCCAATAGGCTGGATAGGGGAGGTAGGTTAGATTAGGTTGGGTTAGGTTACATGCCTTCATACGTTTGACATGTTATCACGGTAGGATAGGTTAAAAAAATTAGGTTAGGGTAGGATAATTATTATTTTGCATTATGTTTTCTTTTTTTTTCTTTTTTGCAATTTTTTATTTAAATTTTTAATTTGGAAATTTTTTGCCTTTTGTATTTGTAAATTTTTCTATTTGTGAATTTTGTTATTTGCCAATTTTGTTATTTGCCAATTTTTTAATTTGTTAATTTTTTAATTCATTGAAAAATTTTCAATTTGTTAATTTTTTTCAATGTTTTTATTTTTCATTTTAATTTATTCATTTTTTTATTTGGTTTGGATTTTTAAAATTTTTTCTTCAATTTTGTATTAGTTAAAATTTTTGGTCAATATTGAATTTAGGCCTTTTATGGAAATTAACAATTCCATTCCAAAGAGTCACTAAAGGAACACATTTAAAAACGTTTTACATGAATGACATTCTGCTCGCTGATGTGTTATTTTTGAGTTATTCAACTTTGAAGTTATATGAACGTCTGATATAAAAGTGAAGGAACGGACATGTAAATATGCTGTAATACGGTATTAACGTAACGATGGGTGAGGTTTGGGTAGGTTATGGTAGTTAGTTAAATAAACTTACATAAAATAACATAAATCAACCTAAAATAGCTTATCTTAACTTACCCAAACCGAGCAGTGTTAATTTCCCGCCATGAAGTGGGCGTGTCCCGCCAGAAAAGTGGGCGTCACCCAACAATGCGGCGACTAAGCAACCGACGATATAATGTTATTCCTACCTGAACGTAATTATTGTTAAATCTCTAAAATAACGCATCAGCGAGCAGAATGTCATTCGTGTAAAACGTTTTTAAATGTGTTCCTTTAGTGATTGTTTGGAACAGAATTTTTTTATTTCCATGAAAGGCTTAAATTCAATATTGACCAAACTTTTTTTTTAATTTTTCAATTTCTTCAACTTTTCCATTCATTCATTTTTTTAACTTTGTCATTTTTTCAATGTTTTTTTAATTTTGATTTTTGTTTTATCTTGCTTTATTGTTTATTTTTTCATTTTTTGTTTATTTTTTTCATAGTTGGTTTATTTTTTTATGGATTTATTTTTTCAATTTTTTTATTTTTAATTTTTCAAATTTTTTTTTGTTATTTTTTAGTTATTTCTTTTTCTATTCATTTCAATTTTTTCTATTTATTCGTTTATTTTCATTTTTTTATTTCTTTTTACTTCTCATTACTTTTTTATTTCTTTTTACTTATCCTAAATTTTTTATTTTTCTTTTATTTATCTTTCATTTTTTTAAACTTTGCATTGCATACAAATTTTATTTTAATTACAGTAATTATTTCAGGAATCTTTCCATATCAAAGAATGCCAATAAAATACATTTCCTTCATACTTTAACCTTATATGCTTGGAAGTGAGTTAATTATTGAAACCGTGCAATCCACACGTGCTTCTACTCATTATTATGAAAGCGCCGTGACTCGCGGTATCGTGTCTACAAAGATACTATATGTAATGTAACAAGCGGAATAGATGGGATAGGTTGGTATATGTTAGGTTAGCATGGGTTAGGTTATAATATTTAATGTTAGAATCTCTTGGGAAATGTCTACCGAATTTTTTCACGGGTCCACCTAGCTTAACAAAGACATTGGTTAAGTTGAGTTAGGATAGGTAGGGTTAGGATAGGTTAAGTTAGGTTAGGTTAGGTTAGGATAGATAGGATAGATAGGTTAGGTCAGGATAGGTTAGGCCATGATAGGTTAGGCCATGATAGGTTAGGCCATGATAGGTTAGGCCATGATAGGTTAGGCCATGATAGGTTAGGCCATGATAGGTTAGGCCATGATAGGTTAGGCCATGATAGGTTAGGTCATGATAGGTTAGGTCATGATAGTTAGCATAGGTTACATAATGTAGACAACATTTATTCACGGATCAATGATTTTTTATATATGACAAATTATCAGGAAAGCTTCCGTTGGCATAGGATAGGTTAGTGTATACATGTTAGGATAGGTTAGTGTATACATGTTAGAATAGGTTAGGTTGGAATATGTTGTTAGAACTTATTGTTGGGTAATGTTGACCAAATTTTCTCCCGGGTACACCTAGCCTAACGATGACATTGGTAAAGTTAGGATACAATGGGATAGGTTAGGTTAGGATAGGTTAGGACATGATAGGTTAGGATAGAATGGGATAGGATCAGTTGAGATATGTTAAGTTAGGATAGGTTAGGTATTGACGGAATTTTTTCACGGGTCCACGTATCTTATGTATGACATATTATCATGATAGGTTCGATTAGCATAGGTCAGGAAGAGATAGGTTAGAATATTTTAGGTTAGGGTAGCTTAGGTTAAATTGGGTTATGGGCGAATTTGTTAGATAATGTTGATGAAATTTTTTTTCACGAATACACGGTTTTTTATTTTGTCATATTGTCAGTATAGCTTCGGTTATGGTAGGTTAGGATATGTTAGGATATGTTAGGTTAGGATAGGTTAGGTTAGGATAGGTTAGGTTAGGATAGGTTAGTTTAGGATAGGCTAGTTTAGGATAGGTCAGGTTAGCATAGGTTCTGTCGATGAAATTTTGTACAGGATCACGTTTTTTTTATGTTTGCCATATGATCAGGATAGCGTCGGTTAGGATAAGTTAAGATAGGATAGTTTAGTATATGTTACATTTGGATGAGTTAGGTTAGAATATGTTATGTAAGAATTTGCAAGGTAATGTTGATCAAATTTTTTTCACGGGTCCACCTAGCCTAAGGATGACATTGGTTAAAGTTAGGTTAGAATGGGATAGGTTAGGTAAGGATATGTTAAGATATGTTAGGTTAGGACAGATTTGGTTAGCATAGGTTAGGACAAGATAGCTTAGAATGTGTTATGTTCAAATTTGTTAAGTAATTTTGACAGAATTTTCTCACGGGTCCCCAAAGCTTATTGATGACATTGTCCGTGGAATTTCCACGGGTCCTGCTAGTTTATTTAAATTTAGTTATTCCTATCAAGTATCAATTTAGCTAAAAATGTTTGTTAGTCAGGAAGAAAAAAATGCAAATTTTATTGATGAATTTATAAATGTGGTATCTTATGTGTTCAATTGTCCATGAAGATACCTACTTCAAAGTCTTTTGAGTGCCATAAGTAGAGAATTAGTTATTAAAAAAATTTTAAAATTGTTTTTTGTTTCAGACTAAACGTAGCGTGGCTCTGATGGCAGCTGGCTGTGGGGCTGCAGTTCCATTCTTTGCCCCAGTTGTGATGGCCAGTGAAGACAAAAGTTCTGGCCATGTCAAGCCATCTCAACTGCCTATCTATGATAACCCTGAGGATTTATTTGAGTAAGTAATGGCTTCAATAATGATGTTTAAAAAATTTTATGAATAGTTTGGTGCTATAAATGAGCTAATTATTAAAAAAGAAAAAGTATTTGTGATGTGGTTATTCAGTTATCCAGGTGATATTTTCTACTGTGGCTGCTAATTTTTAAATGGTCAATTTTTAGTTACATATGAGCATTTTAAAAAAGCTTATTATTTATTTCATAACTTTAATCATACATTTTCAATTTTCATAAATATTTTTCAAAATCTTTTTTGATTGGAATTCAAATGATGGAAAGCTGAAGATGCACATCCTTGATTTTAATTTGTTCTAATTCATATCTTTTTGAGTTGATACAGTTGTGATGCTTTTTAAATGGTCATTTTGGCAAAGCTCTTACAGAAATATAATGTACCTTGATCATACTCTTGATTCATCAGCTGAAGAATTCTGCCTCCAAAATGGCTGAACTAATATTCAATAAACAATGTACACAATTGATTCTATCCTCCGTACTGTACATTTGTCTTATTTTTCAGCATATCCTATGAGGTATCTGGTAAAGGCCAGCTACAGGAAGGTGTTGAGGTTGTCAGAAAGGAACTTTGTGTAGCTGTTGGAGCTACCAAGGAGTTCAGAGATGAATTTACACGCATTTATGAAACTGGCAAAGCTCATACTGCTGGTAAGTTTAACAAAGAAATTTTTAAGCTGCGTGGATATGTATTATGTTTGGAAAAGTTTCAATTTTGCTTCAAGCTTTGTTTTGTTTTTACTTGCAGATACCTGAATAATGTATACTTGTATAGCCTTGGAAATAATCTAAGCATGTAAGTTTTATGCAGCTGTTGTTCACAAACAATATGTTAGCATATGGCTAGGAACAGTTGAGTGTAAAATTTATAATTGTACTCCAAAAATTAACTTGCCAAACCGCTTTTTGTTGCTCAAGTTCATTAACTCCCATTGTGACTTTGCTTTGTTCAACATAAGCATTTTTCTACTATAATGAATAATAATTTGATAAGATGAACTTATCAGCTCCTGATAAGTATTTGAATTTTTATGGTTTCCAGCTGTTCAGTACTTAGTGCTGCACAGCTTGGCTCTTCTACAGCTCTCCATTTATGTTTGCTATTTTATAATAGTTTTATAGTTTTCTGATATACTTATTCAGCTGATGATTACATCACCAGCTGTTATCTTACATGTATTTTACTAATTTTAATTATGAGAAATCATTTACAAATAGTGCTTAAATTATTTAGTGTGGGCACTGTTTCATATGCTTCATGCATACATATAGATGCATGAACTGATTTGCTTGAGCCACAAAGGTTTTAAACTTGATGCAAAGTAGAGGAGAAAGGTATGATTGCTGATTTTGAGAAGTACACATTTTCAAGTAAAATAACTGAAGCAAAAAGTGTGGAAGAAGTACTGGAATGAGTACTACTGACAGTGCCTAATCATTCACAGTTCAATTCTGTTTGGCCAAGTTGAAGCTTCAGATATGTCAAGTTTGTGAATTCAATCAGGCTGGTATTCCACATAAAGTCTTTGAGAGCAAGAAAAATTGAGAAGCCTCTCCTTCTGCTACTTTATAGAGTAATATTCTCCTTGTCTGTATGCAAATTTCCTCTAAGATGTAGCAAACTCACTGGATGTATCTTCAATTTTTTTTCAAATCACTTACAAACAAACTCATGACCAATCATTATTATACCTGCATCAAAAGCTTTCTTGCATATCACATGTGCATGGGAAGTCAAGGAATGAGCAATTCCAACAATTTCCTAAATATAAGTTTTTTGAAACATGTACTGCTTTACAATTCAATGTTTGTTTCTGGTTTCTACGACTGAGTTCCGAGAAGTCTGTAAGAATGGTAAAGAATGCTAATTTCATTATTTAAATTTGTGATCCTCCATTGAATAAGGAGATATATGCGGACACTTGCGTCAATTTTCAAAAAATGATTTCAAACATTAAAATATTTTTTTTGGTGTGTCCCTAAAATTTGTATTTTTATAACCTAATTTATTATCATTCATCTTCATCTATTGATGTACTAAGTTTATGTATATTGTAAGTTTTTGTATGCTTTGCTAGCCTACCTTGACCTAATTAGTAATGAACATAGTTGTTTTTGTCCCTAGCTACTCTTTACAAACTTATGGAAGAATTCCCATTGGATCGTGAGTAAATTTTTACCATTTTAAAAGCTACTTTGTAATTGGCTCTGAATTGTTTCTTAGTTGCTGGTTTTGAGTTTGACTTTCTCCATTTTGTCTCAACCTAACACCTATTTCTATTTATTTTATCTAAGTACAAAAGAATACATTCATAAATAAGTCTTAGTGGATGTAAATTGATTGTCCTTTCAGCTAAATTGAGAGGGGCTCCAATTGTGTTAGCATTTCTAACACTGGGTTCTTAAGTTTGTTTATATTCATCACTTTGAGGAAGTTCATTTTTAAAAAGTCTGTAGATGAGGAGAGACAGGGTGACTGTAGCTACAACTTTACTGATGTTTTCCCAATTTTTTGTCATTGCATTCATAATCTAAATACATGATCTTCGAGTTTGCATGATCACTATGAGTTAAATCTCATGGCTTGTTCTAATGGTATAAATTATTCTATCCTAAAGCTAATGAACAAATTTTTCACTGAAGATGAATTTATCTACTTGTGTGTCGCAGTTTGTAGGATTTATATTTTTTTTACTTTTTGCTGTAAAAGTATGGTTGTTCTGTATTAAAATACAAGTAAAGAAATGAGGAAAAACACAGTGGAGTGTTTTATTCAAGTTAATTAATTGCATTACTTTCTTATGATCAGATGATGAATAATTTAGGTAATGGGTTCAATATTGTACATCTCCTCATGTTCTACTTTTTACCCATATTCAAATGTATAAACTGCTGCTGAATGAGGCTGACAAGAGGAGGTTTGCCATATCCTAAGCCTGGTCTCTGCATTATCTCTTTGAAACAAAATACAAGCTTGTGAGATCTTCAGTTTGTTGGCAGTTTATTTCATGCGGGCTGTATGTTCTCATGTTAATATGGTAATGAGTCCAGTAAATGATATTAAAACTGCGGGAAAACCCTATACAATAATAATCTATTAAATGAAAGTATATAGACTTGATGAATTTTAAGCCTCTGAACATACACTTTTAATTGCGTAATAGGTGTTACTAAAAGAGTGTGACATATTTCAACCAGCCGTGTTTGAACCCCTTGGGGGGAATACAATTTTTCTACCAATGGGAGTTAGCACTCTTAGGGGGAGGGGGGGGGGG
>JACJUY010002515.1:13590-40832 GCA_014220935.1 Platorchestia sp. MABIK | reverse complement strand
GGGGGGGATATGGGGGTTCTGAGCTGATCATTTGTTACGAAATTGCCTTTTTTTTTAAATAATAAATTTTTTGTTAGTTTCAGACTGTCTGTCTTTTTTGGGTTCAACATGACTCTGTTTCTGAGCACTTCTTACTTTCGTTTTTTACTTTTATATTGTATCATAATTTGCTCTTCTGATTTGCTGTTTCGATGTACAAAGGATCTTGTGTGGGAACATGCCCTGTGCACTTATTTTGCATTCAACTCTGTGCTAAATGGTGCCTTCATCCTTCCTCTCTTTGGAATGCCTTTGTTGTTGTTAGGGAGGATTGAGCTCATTTATAGCTTAATCTTATCCACCATGCTGTAAAGCATTAATTAGATTGTGTTTGAAGTTGAGACATACTTTATGAAGGGAACAATTTTAGGAATTGATTACATCATCATTATGTTTAATTGTAGATTTTCTCTATCTTAGTGCACCGAGTCTAGATCTTACTTTACCCTCAAAAATGCATGAATTAAATAATATTTTCATCTCATCATGTTTGCATGTAAAAAACATGAGACCATTCTCCATACTACCACGTCAATTTTGTTCTTTGTCATATTTTCTCTGGTTTTCTTTTGTGATTTAAAAATTTCAGCAAATACATGCATTATTTCTTTACCATCTTCAGAACTTTTTGTGGTCAGCAAATTTAAAAATATTTATTGGTAAGTCTCAAATGTTCACAGACTGTGATTCATAATTTGGAGAAAAGTTAAATTGTAGTAGCCCTACAAAAGTGTCGAGTCTGGAAATTACATTTTATGTGTACACGAAAGAGGAGGTTTCTCAATTGTTCTATTTGCCCAGGCATTGTGTCTTCAAATCCCAGTAACAAGGGTTTGATTCTCTGGTTCTCACAGTTTTATGCTGATGGACGATTATATTACGTAACTTAGCAAGGACAGTTTGAAAATTCTGCTTTTTTTCAAAGATACCTCAGGAAAAAAATCACTTTATTTCAGAGATATCTCTCATGTCTGGTAGTTTGCACTGCTAGTTGATATTATGTTCAGAGTAGATTTTTGTTGCTGAGTAGAATCTGTTTACACAATATTCCCATCACAGTTGTAGTTTATGTACCATGTTGGAATTTCTAAAACCCCTTTTTAGAACATTCCTACTGCCAATATTCACTTATAAAATTTCCCATGTATGACGTAGCTACAATAGAACTCTGTTTCCTCTTTTATGCCACACTCCCACAAATATTGTTTGAATGTGCTGCAGGGCAGATTGCGTACCTGCGTGAGGATGAAAATGTGGCAGCCCGTTCAGGTGCCATCGCAGTAGGAGGTGTGCTGGGCCTCATGCTGGGGGCGCGGGGCAGGTTCTTCAAGAAGCTCCTGTACACCTCGGCTGGAGCTGCTGGTAATGCTTGCAATAGGTGCACCTCAAGTTAAATGAACTTGCCATTGTTTTGTTGAGAAGTGGCTCTTGTGGTAATGTAAAAAATGGATTAGAGAAGGTATACAGAGGAATCTTTCTTCAATGAGCTTGGCCCTCTCACTCACGTAATTCAGAGGACTGAAAGACCAATTTGAAGTGAATTTTTATAAACAAAACAATCAATAAGTGTCCTGCATTTCAAAGTACTTGAAAACCCAATGTACACTATGGAATAGAGGTACGTTTGTAATTTTCAATCTTTCTGCCTTATTTTCATTTGCAGTTTCTCAGAAAGGGTTCTTGTTGATTTCTTTGAGATGCTACAGCTTATGAGATAAGTTCAACTATGAAAGTCATTTTAAAGAACTTAAATTAGTTCAAAAGATTTAGGTAAGGAAGTTTGTACCGTAGTGGACTGAGTTAACATTTGATCTTTTATTCAGTTTTATATAGTTCTCTTGTGAGGAAGCAATCAAGTTGATTGTGAATGCTGTTTACTGCAAGCTTCATTTTCTCTATTTACTTCATTTAAATTTCTGTTGCTGAAGACAGCTTTTACCGATGAAGTTCTAGCAAATGGATACAAGCGTGGGAGCTAGTGTTAGCTGTGAGTTTGGTATTTGCGCGGCCTGACGGTGCTTACATTTTTTTGAACCATCTCATGTGCAACCTTTTCATCTTTGCCATCTAGTGTTGCTGTTATGAAAAGTAAGGAGATCAATTGTATTTCAAGTTAGACTCATTCTTATTGAAAACTACATTGGATAACTTTGTTAGGACATGGGTACTTCATCAGCTGCCAGTGGTGAAGTCATCACAAACTGTACAGTGAAGAGTGTGTGCAGGGGTCCATGGTCATTAAAAATTAGTCATTAATGCTCTTCTAGGCTTAAGTTTATTTTCATATGGTAAGAGATGTGTATGCATAAACTGGAAAAAGATTTTTGATGTAGAAATAGCCTTCCTCTAAAATTTTGTGTGATAGCAGACAAGCACAGTGTTAAAGATAGGCCGCTAACATCATGTGCGATGTTCCAGGAACGGCAGCTGTTCTGTACCCCCAATACTCCAAGCAGTACACGCAAGAGGCTCTGGATGCCGCCAACTCCTATACCACTGTGGCTTATAACTTCCTAGTTGGAGGTGAGTTGCGTATTTAGTTGTTTTAATTTCTTGTTAACGTTGTATAGGCTTTGGAAGAGAAAGAGGAGAGCCCTTAACCTTCAAAAGTCATTGGACTACAAAAGCGTATGTGACGGTAAACGGGTGTCAACAAAATATTAGTCTGTTGGGTTAATCAGCCTTGTTAGTAGCTTGAGAAGTCGAAAATGCCGAAGATCGAGGGAGCAGCAATGCTTCATTTGAAATGGACGGGTACCTCTTCTCCTCCACTTGAAGCTCAAGTTATTGAATATGTCCAAAAGTTTGGTAATCTGCTTTTGACACACCTGTGTCCTTTGGCTTGTACGTTTTGCTTACCCTGTCTTTGATTCTTTTAGAAGATGAACTTTTGAAGGGAAAAAAAATGTCTTTCATCTCCTGTGCTTTGTAAAATGTCAAAATGGGATAAAATGTACAGAAGGTTCCTTTAGGTACAGCATCTGGAAGTTGCTATGTATATTGAAATCCTTTCAATCCTGTGTCTGGTCACTATCCTGGAGTATAAAGTCTCTGTTGATAAATGGTCAGTTTGAAATTGTTCTAACGCCATAACGCTATGTGATATAAACTCGTGTGAAAAACTTGCTTTTTGGGGGGAATTTTGAATATTAACAAAAAATAGCAAAACTTGTTAATCTGCTACACTGTTTACCCATCTTGCCATTTTGCCATCAATGTTTAAATTGCGTTGAAATGGGATTTATTATTTTTATGAAGCACTTTCCCATGGTTTGGGTGTGTTCCCTCAAACTTTGATTTTGTGTGCAATTGTTTAGCAGTCAAGTTTTTGATGATAGGTTCTTGTATCTCAAGTCTTTCTATCGTTTTTGCTACTGTCTTCACAGATTGTATTTCATTGCTTTTTCTTGCTCTAGAGGTAAGGAGCAAAATTTATTTGCAAGATTAGCTTTCTTAGTACTTGCTGGTCATATTTCGAATTTCTTGCTTATTCCCACCCATGAAGTCGCGGTCACGTTAAGTGCATGCTTTGCTGTTATTTTGTGAAAACTCATGCGGTGGTAAGTTCTGCCTATTTAACAAACTAGTAGGCATGTTCGCATCTTGAAAATAAAAATAGTTTTGGATAAACACAAGAGTTCGTTTGTTAGAATTACTGGAAGAGAATAACAACATTACTTTAATAGCTAACTGGTATGAACTAGAGTGTGTTCTTTTATGAAACTTGTTCTGTAGAACGAAAAATTTTGGTTTCTGTTCGTTTGTTTTAAGCGAAGTAGCTTAATTGGAAAATGATCCGATTTAAATGCTTTGAAAATTTCATTGAATTCACCACCAACTAAAAAAGGTGTTCCTGAAAGTAACTGCGGGATTTCCGTGATGGTAGATGTTACCATATTGCTCCTTCTAGATTGTTTAGGTGATGAATTGGAATTGTACAGTATAGTGTGTGATTATATCATTAAAAGTAAAACCCATAACAAATGAGCTTAGGACCACAATTGTTATAATTGTCACTAATATCCCTTCTATTTATCTTACCATTCCCATAATATTTCACTCAACGCGGCAAAATTCTGAATATTTAATCGTTTTGAACTGCTAATTGGATAAACTTATCAAAAATTGTTCTCATTTGTGTTCTGTTATAGCATAGATCACTGAATTACTTTTCGAACACCTTTTTCAAGTCAAAAAATGATCTACAGCGCTGAAAAGTATTGACTGGAAAGTGCTTATTTTTGCATGTTTTTGACTAACATTTTTGTGGTGTTGTGGGATTAACATTTCGATGGTTTTCTTTTTGTTTGTCGGAGCAGTGAAGCCCCAGACAGCAAAAGAAGAATCAGAGAGCACAAGTTCTGCAGCAGCTGCAAGCTCTTCGAAAGCCGGTGGTAAAGTGGAGGTAAGCAACCCGTACCCCTCTTTACTGACCCTCCCTCACTCGCGTCTCTTCACCAAAAAAGCGGAGAAAAACTACTGGCCTTATGTGAAGGTTGTCAAAGAAGGACCCGTAGTCACTCAAGAAAAGAGTCTTGAGCAGATCGCAGAGGAAGCAAGCCAGGTGTCTACGCTGGGCTTCAGACTACAAGATAGAGAGAGCAACCCTGTTGACGGTTTTGGGTCTGTCTTGGATCCTGTAGTGAGTGATGAAGATAAATCTATGTCCAGTAATAAAGAAAGTGGTGGTGTGACGTTTACAACAAAGCAGGAGGAAGGTATTGAAATTAAACCACAGTTTCAAGAACATGGAAGCATACTGCCATCCAACTCAGAAGGAGCTGAAGAAAAATCAGGTGAAAAATTTATTGACAAACTAATAGATGCAACGAAGGAGGTTATTGATGTCGCAAGCGAAGTTGAAAAGGATGCGAAATTGGTGGAAGAAGTTTGTGAACAAGTAGAAAAAGTTTCTGAAATAATTCCTGTGATTGGTGAAAAAATAGAGTCAGCAGCTGAATTTGTCAAAGGTACTTCTGAAGTTGTTAAAGAAATTGCAGATGAAGTAAAAGAAGTTGCTGAGAAGGTGGAGGTTCTCGAAGCTGCCGAGGCCCAAAGAGAATCTAAACCATCTTCTCAATTAGTAGCTGCAGCGAACCAGGAAGGAAATGAAGAAAAAACTTCTATATTTAAGAAAGTATCCCACTTCTTCTCTTCTTCGTCTAATGCTACTGAATCAGCCTCAACTAATTTAAAGGTTCCTTCTTCAGTCACTTCCGACTCGCTGTTAAAAACTGAACCTAGTAGCTCTCTTGGTACAGATGAGAAGCAAGAGAAGTCTGTTTCTGATAAAAATATCCCAGGGTCCGATGAGTTGTTTGTCATAGAACCTATGCCAGAAAGCGATGCGGCATTTAAAAAAGATCCAGAGACTTCACCTTCAGAAGCTAAAATCCTTGGGACGACTGAGAAAAGTGCCTCCGATTCACCAGTGGAAACCTTGCCCCAAAAGGGTGCTGATCCTATATCTGTAAAGAACGAATCTGCATTCAGAAATAGTGAGGAAACGGAAGGTCGACCTTCTCAATCTTCTCTTGTTCAGGATGACTCAAAGGCAAACTCAAACGTAACTCTCACTGCTCAAGAGGCTACTAAGTCTCAGGAATCTGTCAAGCCTGTAAGTTCAGAAGTTACTGGTGATGTGAAGTCAGAAGAAAGACCATCTTTCTTCAATAAAATTGCTGATTTCTTTAGTACTGATACTTCCTTAACTGAAACGGCATCTTCAAAGTCTGACTTGAACAACAACACAGCGACAAAAATGGAAAAGCTAGCAGACAAGGCTTCAAATTCTGGAACTGATGCAAGTAAAACTGAAACATTAAAGACAACTCTACCTGATGTGAGCGTTGTGCAAAAACCTGAAATTCCAGATTCTTTGTTGAAAGCTAAAGATGCTGCTACTGCAAAACAAGATGGAACAAGTTCCTTGTTGGACGAGTCTCATCCAGCAGGAAAAGACAAAGAGAAACCTCAAGTTTCCGATCCTACGAAATCATCACAAGAAGATCAAACGAAATCATCCAAACCATCGGACTCGTTGATGAAGGTCGCTCCTCCGAACCCTAGCGTAGCACAAGTAGATCCCGAGTCTCAAACCAAACCAAAAGAGCGGGAAATGTTATCCCGAGTGCGGGATGAGGGCGGCCTTATGATAATCGAGTCTCCAGGCAGTGAAGACACATTCGCCATCCTCGAGGAAGCGACCAAGAACGAGCCGGTAACTGGCTGCATCTCGCAGTGCTGTGTTTCACCATCTAACCCTTCTGTCTCCATAAGCTTTTTATCTTCGGCTTTCTCGTTTTTTCTTTTTCATGCTCTATACGTTATCCAAAATTGGTTTCCTCTTCTCATCATAATCTCCTTTTTGGCTTTGATTTTCTTCCTTTTTTTTTTTTCTTCATCCTTTTGTTATATTGCTTGTACTCTATCTATTCTCTTACCTAGCTTTAGGTTTTTTTATTTTGGCTTGGTAATTTTCTACCTTTCGCTTATGCTCATTTTTAATTTTTCTGCTTCCATTCAAAATTTTTAATTTTTTTGCTTCCATTCAAAATTATGTGTTTTCTTGTTTGTTTTTTCATTGTACGTTTTACTTTTTCCACCTTATGTTCCAGATTTTGTTTTCTCTCTGATTTCAAATATCGCCTACTAAGACTCGTCACGTCCACTACACGGTCTTCGTGGCTGCAATAACGCTAGTTATCCTCCACTCTGAGTTGTTCATCGTCTTGTGATGTCGTTGTGTGGTTTGAACTAATTTATAAACGTCAGAACTTCGCATGTTAACATCAGAGTTCAAGGAATGATGTTAAATCTAGGTCTATGAATTAAATTTACAGATTATAATCAGAGAGCGTCAGCTAAGGAAAAGGAGAAAACGATTCCGTTCCAGAATCAAAAGTTATTGAATATTTGTGTTCGAACCTATTAATCGGAAATGACGGTGTCTATTGCCAAATTGACTCAGTTTTTACAGAAAATCGTCGTGAAGTGCTTACCGCTTATTACCCGGCCCAAAATATGCCAACATTAAATATTGCGTTAAGGTACACTCACGGACGTTGCTATTGAATGTGTTTATAAAATACTCTAATGCAGAGAATTGGTTACTCTTCTGGGAGAAAAACAGTAGTTTTGTTACGGCTCTCATGACTCACATTATCAAAGATCTGCAAATTATTAATACGCAAAAATTAAGACTGAACTTGCTTGTGTTTTACTAGTTCAAGTCGTTGACAATAAATCTTTTGCCTGTGCTTCCTAATTATTCAAGCTTTAATAACGCAAAAGTGATGTGATTTAACTCATGGAACAAAGTAATCCATTTTTACTTTTAACCAAATGGTGAAAGTGATTTTGAGTGACGTATGTAATATTGTATTGTGTATTACTAACAGTTCAGTATCTTGGTGAGCCCACGCTCTCTGTGTGTGTATTACTAATTTTATGTCGTTAACGTTCCTCTCTGGAAAAATGTTTGTTGCAAATGTCTTTTACAAGCCTTCGATAAATATATGGTGGGGGTCTCTTCCATCTTGTATTTTTCCTGAATGATAGATTTATTCGTTATTTTTATTTGTACTACTCGAAATTTGTGTCCTGACTAACCTGTGTATGGAATGCGTGTCTTATAATTATTCACTTTGGGGATGCTTCTGTTTTTGTTCCTATTTTCATTTATTTATCAGTATTGTTACATGCCCTCCTCCATCTTGCCTGATACAGAAAACAACTTGCTTAAAAAATGGTGAAATCATCTTATGAGAAACTGAAGAGTAGGACTCATCTCATCTAAAATATCCCTCAAGGGAACACAGCGATGGTATCTATGGGGATTAATTAGCGCTCCCGGGGAGAATGTGTGAGGTCCTGAGCTAAAAGGTTACGTAGGCTTTCCTTTTGTTAAGATAGAAAGGTATTTTGTTTTGTTACTCACCAACTTTTTCCGATTCACTGCTGTCCTTTTCTCAGCATGTGCAAACTTCTTTCTTCTTCAACTTTATTTTCTTTCGTGAGCTTTGTTTTCAAGATTAGTGTGGAGATTGACAGCATTATTCAAAGCAAAACTTGTATGAGGCGATCTTTGACAGTGAATTTCTCAGGTTGGATAAATGTAGAGTTTAGTGTAAGGTGCTTCAATACATGGTCTTAGCTCAGTAATGCGCCTTGTGCGTATGGCTCACATAAATAATATTTCAGTAATATTTATCATTGAGATTAGCAAAACAAAGGCTATGCTATTTATGGTGTGTAATTATAAACGCTGTTAGAGACATACAGTGGTGAACAAGCATTTACTCTAGTTTGTGATCAGGATGAATGAAGAGTACGAATGGGTCTTCAATAGTTTTATTAGTGAACGAGTAATCAGTGTGGTAGTTTCTAAGACATTCATTAAATCAATAATCGGTCATCTGCATCTCTTTCTGTAGATATGGTTCTTGATCAGGTGACAAACAAGTATTTTTTTTTTTGCTTTTTACTTGTAACATTTAAAGAAATTATTACCTTAACAGTTACGGAAGTGAGCATCACACATACAAGTAATGATTCAGCTGATCAGACGGAAGCCATCGTTAAGTGACGAAGTTGTGGTTATGTCTGTGTTCTGCAAAGTCAGAGCGCTTGTGTAAAAGATGCGTGATCTTACGAGGGATGGGACGAAATTAGGGCAGAGACCTCGTGTGTGAAGTATCTAACCGGCTTTTGCATGTGTTCAGTGAGGTATGGCAATTGAAACTAGGTCGGTGTCGCTAAACTCTGTTGTGCCGTGAAATGCAGAATTGAAAATGTGCGGTTCCACTCTCACGGGCTGTTTAGTTGTTCATAAATGAAGCGTTTCACGAGTCAAACTGTTGCAGACGTGGTTTGTTTATAGTGGTTGGGTAATAAGAGGTTTAAAACATTGTATGTAAGGTATATATTATGTTGATTTAGGAAGGATTACTTCTCAGCGCACGGGACACTAAGGCTGTCAAATCCAAAAGAGGGTACCTCCCGTATAGTTTTCAAGTGCAAGAACCTTTGTTCAGGTTTGAGCTAAGTATCGAAATTGTACCAGAGAATTGCCAAGTGTTTGAAATGTTGAATTTTTAAATAGGATGAAGCCTCTTAATTTGTGTGTGGGAAAGCAGTAATTTTCAGGTGACAGGCTGTGATGAAGTTAGGTAAGTAGTATTAGGCTCGATTTGTTTCACCCCCTTTTCCTTGTAAGGAAACCGGTGCGTTGTGCCACTTATCTTCAGTACGATTCTTCGTTATCTCCAATTTATATCCTTCTGTTTGAGACAATTGCAATTGGAATAATTTCGAAGCAGCTACGGGAGTAAAGCTTTTCATAATTTAACTATGTGATGAATGTGGAAGTAAAGGACGCTTTCATACACGCGCTCGACATGTACGGTTTAAAAACCGTAATTCTGTGCACTTTTATTACGCTTGATGGCATTCATTTTCTTGTGAGCGGTGGGATGAATTAGCGTGAATCTTTAAAAGCAGGATTGCTACGAAGAACCGTAATCTGGCTCAATTGATTGTGCAGTAGATGTACACCAGATATGACTTTTATCATTAGATTAAACATAAGTATTATAAAAAAAAACAGGGGGATACAACTATTGTATCAATGGGAATTAGCGCTCCCAGCGGGAAAATATGAAGGCCCGAGCTGAGATAGTTACCTTCTGTTTGTTGAAATAAAATGTCTTTTTGTTATGTTAAAGGACTACCTTTTTTTGGTTCACTACTGTCCTGTTAGCACCTTTGACTTTTTTCTTCAACTTTTATCTTATTTCATGAACTTCTTTCTCAACTTACTGTTTCTATGTCTTTTCTGCATAGATTCCTTATTCTCTTATCTCCAAACTAAATGGTGCCTTCCTCTTTCCTCTCTTTGATATGCTCTTTTTGTAGCGGTTAGGGAGGCTTAAACGAACTTACAATCTAATTTAAAAAAAAATTAAAAACCTAAATGTCACTAAGCCTGGAAATCATCAAGTGACCATGTCCTGAGCAATAAGTTATGAATCAATGTGCTTTGGGTTGGGTTAACGATTGTACGATTATTACAAAATTATTCTCAGGAAAACGAAGATTTCCGTGTCGAAAGCCCATTGAGAAAATGCAACTGCGTATTGTGCCTAAAAATTAGCGCTCCCAGTGGGAAGTGGGGTGTCTCGAGCTGAAGGTAAGGCAGGCCTTGTTTTTGTTAAATAAATAAGGTTTTTGTTGTACTACGGATTATTTTCGGTTCGATCCTATACTTTTTCAGCACCTACTTACTTTTTTATTTTTCATCTCTTGTTTCCCGAACATCTTTCGATCTTACTATTTTTGTGTGCTGGGGGTATGGACACGCCTTGTACATAGTTTCTCTTTTTTTCCTAATTTCTTACCAAATGGCGCTTTTCTCTTCCCTCTCTTGAGTACACTCCTCAGGGGGATACAATTATTGTGTCTATGGGAATTAGCACTCCCAGGGGTAAAATGTGAGGGCCCGAGCTGAGAGTTGGGTAGGCCTTCTTTTTGTTGAAATAAAATGTTTTTGTTCTGTTAAGGACCACCTTCATTCGGTTCACTGCTGTCCTGTTTTTCAGCACCTACTACTTTCTTCTTCGACTTTGATCTTGTTTCATGAACTTCTTTTCTTAACTTACTGTTTCTATGCCCTTTCTGCATAGATTCCGCGTTTCCTTAACTCCATACTATATGGTGCCTTCCTTCTTCCTCTCTTTGGATCGCCTTTGTGGCGGATAGGGAGGGTTAAACTGACTAATAATAATCTAATCTCTTGAGTACACATTACTGTGGTTAGGGAAGCTTAAACAAACTTCACATCTTGTCCTGGTCGAAGACTGGAAATATATCTTATGTATGAGCTGAGTCACGCAGCCCATGCTGGAGTCTTGCTTTCTTTTCAGAGAGTAGTACAGTTTCTTACCAAGACGATTGGGATCTCTTTACAGTAAACGTTTCTCTTTATTTTAGGGATATTTCCTTGTTAGTGTTTTAATTTTTCACTTGTGTCTTTTGTGTAATGGGTGGGTTTCGGCGGTATAGACGCCCAGCTTTACAGGAGGCCGTGTTTGTTGCAACATTTCTAGGCTTATCCTTGATGCTAGTTACGAATCTTACGATCAAAGCATTTATTTTTACCAAATGAAAATAAATAAACAAGGGCTTTTCTGAGCGATACCTGCTTCATATTTTTAATCCCTTTTAGGGTGCAGATAAATATTTATTCACAATATTTTAGGCATGGAAACCTGTTGTATTGTATTGTTAATAATTTTTACAAGCACGAGTTGATTAAAATTTGTTCATGGAATTCATCGTTAACCTCATTGAGTGCCCGGTAGTAGCTGCGTCCTATTTTCACTGCACGCTGAATTTTCTACTTTCAGAAGGAAAGTCCGAGTGAGGCGAAGACGCCCGCAGAAGACCACGGCCAGAGCAACCCAAGTGACGCCGACATGTACACCACAAGATCTTGAGCCGCTCACTTTATTATCCAGTTTTACTTACCGACTAACACTGTTCACCGAGGCACACTGGCAGACGTGCGTATTCATAAACTGCATGCTGCATCAGTTTAATTTTTTTTGTAGTGACATTGAATAGATGGCGGTTGTCATCCCTATTTCTGTAGGAACTAAGAGCCTGAGGTAAAATTATCGGAAGTGCATTCTGCACACCGTAGCTCACCTTCAGGAAATGCGAATACGTTGTTTCTCAGCGTTAAAGTATTGTAGTGAAAAAGTTGTGTCTTAGTCTGAGTTGTGTGATGGTGTAAAGCTTAAAACTTGTACTATTACCGAAAATAATTCTTCACTATGGAATAAATGTTGATCATTACTCCTGCTGCATCACATCAACAGACTGAATTATTAGGGGTATGTTAAAATTCCTATTGTGTGGCTACTGCTGTAGATATTTCAGTATAATATTGTGCTATTTTACTTTTTTGTTTGCACTAACTGAATTTACTTCAAGTGTTCCAATGCAGCTTTACGTTTATTGATTAGGTCGGCAATTCTTGCCTTTTTTTCATCGATGGCTGCAAACGACTCGTTAATAGGGTCCCAGATTACTTGATGTTACACCTATTATTTGATCAAATTAAAATATTAAACTTATAAAAATGACGCACTAACAGTCGCTTCCAGTGCATTTATAACAATGCAACACTTCCAGTTAGTAAAATAAATGGAGAAAGAACTTTTGATTGTGATAGCCATTGGCAATTTGCTGAATCACTGCCTCGTTGAATTATGTGTGAGGCGTCAATAGAATACTTGATAATTCATAAATAAGAAGTACCATCTAATATTTGCATCATTTTCAGACCTAATGTCTTCCGTCTCTCTTCTTTGACATTTTGACATCAATCTGCATTATTTTCTGGGGGCTCAAGCTTACAAGGATTCGTTCTTAAAGATCAAAATTTAGGAGCTTTTTTTGTGACTGGAGTTCACTCATGTAGCGAAAAAGGTGGGTGCTCTCACATTTTGTTATTCCACTAATTATGGCATTGACTTGAAGCGGCATGAATTGAGATTATTGAACAGTGCCTTTCCAAGAAGAAATATTGGCAGTTGAGTGGTTTGTAAATGCGTAAAGGTCGGCATTTGTTCAGTAATGAACTGTTCGTAGTCCATCTCTTGGCGTAGTTAATTGTACGAACTACTGTTGCTTGATAGACTGACTGATCGCCGCGTTCCCTCTGTTACATCATTCATTAGATTACTCGCTGTATAAGTTCGAGTTTGATGGTCTTCAAATGATGTCAACACGTATTTTTAAAACCAAGTGTTGAGATTTAAACAGCTCTATTCCTTTTTTTCCTGTGGAAATTCTTTCCAGTAAACACGATCGCTGATTTTTGTCACAAATTATAAGTTTCATGACATTTTCCACGAAATTTTACATTTATGCTATATTTAGCACATTTTATTAGTTCATGATTTGAAGAATTTTTTTTATTTAGCTTTCTCATGGTGCTCTGTACAGTGAGTGGTTTTAATTGTACATGCATTTGGTGATATCTTCTATTTGGTTTGGAGTATTGCTGCGAGTTTACCGCAACAGCTCGGGTACACTGGTGCAACGGTAGTGAAACCAACCTTTTCGGTTCTTCTTCAACATTAGAAATAATTGTTCACAAATAATTTCATAATTGATTAGATATATTATATTATTATTTGTCGGGGGGTGAACATTGTTGGTTGCTAGTAGGATAATTGTTGAAATATTACTTGTTTGATTTTGGGGGCTATTTCGCTACATTCGTCTTTGGAAACAAAAATTTATAGCTTCGTTTACTGCTGTCAAAACGTCGTCATGCTATATTGTAAAAAATTGTTGCTCCAATATAGTAAAGTTCTGTACATAAAATCGGTTTTACTCTATTTTCCACCCGTATTAGATCCTTTGATCAGTTTTAGGTGTCCACGCTAATGGCTCTGAATTTAACCTTCAGTTTCTTGCAAGTGGTCATTCCTCAGGACACAACAATTGTATCAACGGGAATTAGCGCCCAGGTGGAAAATGTGAGATCCATTTCTTGGAGTTCGGTAGGCTTCCTTTTTTAAAATGAAATAGGGATAGGAATTTTGTTTTATCAAGATCTTTTTTCGGTTCAGTGTTCTGCTTTCCACACTTATTAATTTCTTCAACTTTTGTTTTGTTTCAACTTTCATCTTAACTTCATATTACTATGCGCATGGGATCTTCTGTGATAACACAACTTGAGCTCAGATTCTCCGTTCCCTTAACACCGAATTAAATGGTGCCTTCAGCCTTCCTCTTTTAGAATCCCATTAGTGTTAGGGAGCCTTAGAATAAGTTGAAATTTAATCTACATGTGTTCGAGAATTGCTTAAAAAATTATTCGAAGATCTATTGGCTCTAGAAATCTTTCAAGCCGTAGACCCTTGAAACTGTACCAAGTCAGACGACTATTCAGACTTTTCACAAACGAAGATTTTTGTAAGTCTGTTCTGAATTGGAGTACCACGTTTTTGTGCTGGGGAGAGATGATGTTAAAAATAGAATTTGATATGTTTATAACGCTTTCCTCAAGGGGATGCGAGTTGCATCCAAGGGATAACTGCACGCCCTGGGAAACCTAAGCAATTGTTTCTGAATTTTATGTGTTCAAATCATTCTCAAATTGCATACGGACTCGTTAAAACGATGACTATTTTACTCCATAGTTGGTGTGGTTCACAAAAATACAATATAAAATCATTAAACAATTAGTTGCTGTTCTCGCAGGAGACATGGAATAAGTAATAGGTTTTGGTTAGTAGTTTGTTTAGCGTATGCTATAGGGACTGGTGATCTCCAAGGGAATTTTGTTAGGCTACCTCAGCTGCAGATGGGCCTTCGAGACTTCTATCTTTCGTGCCCACTTTCCTTCTTTCCGTTTTCATTACTTTCCTATCTCTTCTTGTCGCACCTTCTTTCCATTTCTAGCTTGCTGTCTCTATGCGCAAGCCATTCTGTGTGGAAAAATACCTTGTGCGTAGATTCCCTGTTTTATGTAGTCCATACTAAATTGTGCCATCGTTTTTGCTCTCTTGAAATCGCTGTTGATGTGGGCTAGAGGTTTTAAACTCATTAATGTAATAATTATAGTAACCTTATAATAATCAGTTAATCTTGAAGGAATCGCCTTAGGAGTCAATGTCACTGAATGTGAAAATCGTTGCTCTCATGTGCCACTGTCATTCTGGATGTCTGATGTTTTCTCTGTAATTTCTTGGAATCGTATTCCGTTCGTATTTCACTCTGTTGCTGTTTGGTTACCTTTCTGTTTTTAGTGCACTGACGAAGACACACTTGCATACTCCTTTGAGTGTTACTCGGGATTACTACTTGTCCTCGAGGAGCGCTAGTCAAGAGACGCTCTGGGATAATCCCATGCAGTGCACATTACAGGAATATTTTTTGTTGAATACGCATCTGTTTATGAAAATTATGTGTAATGCACGGGACCTTCCGTATAATTTATATTTAGAATATTATTCCTAGCATTTGGTTTCAGTATTTAATCGAGAAAAGCACTAGTGAATTCAACTAAGCCATCGGTGAATCGACACAGGCAAACAGTAGCTTCTGAAATTGAGTTTTCGTATGAATGATGACTAATAATAATAATAATAATTTACAAAAAATAAATGCTCAAATTTGACGAGATGTTAAATATTCATTTTCACTGACTTCTCCCATTCATAAAATATCTTTTGTAAATGAAGTTTACCAAACGTTTTGACATGAGGTATGTGTGAGGGCCCGAGCTGAGAGTTAGGTAGGCCTTCTTTTTGTTGAAATAAAGTTTTTGTTAAGTTAAGGACCGCCTTTTCTCGGTTCACTGCTGTCCTGTTTTTCAGCGACTGCCTACTACTTTCTTCAACTTTCATCTCATTTCATAATCTTCTTTTTTAACTTACTGTTTCTATTCCCTTTCTGTATAGATTCCGCGTTCCCTTATCTCCATACTAAATAGTGCCTTCCTCCCTTCGGAACGCTTTTTTCTGAGCGGTTAGGGAGGCTCAAACTAACATCTAATCTTTTTATGTGAGGTTCTTTATTTATGCGTCGAGTTGAATAGATTTTTTTCAAACAATGGTTCTCAAATGAGCAGCGTCATGAAAAAAATGTCAAGTACGATTAGCGCAGCGAAGGTCGCTTTGCGCCAGCAAATGAAAAATGTTTTAAGGAACCTAGACCAAACTTCGAAGAGCAGTCAGTCAGCTGCAGTAACACGGAAGATTTTAGCAAGTTCTGCGTATCAACAAGCGAAGAGGCTGGCGCTCTATCTCAGCATGAATGACGAAATTAACACAACTGAAATACTCACCCATGCTTTGGATAGCGGCAAGACCTGTTTCATTCCGAGGTAAGCAATATTTTATGAAAGGTTTGAGTCGTTTTATGCGAGTTTAATTACCTTCAGCTAGTGCGTAATCTAAAATTTCAACAATTTACTGTGCTACTATAAATATATTTCCAAAGGGAATTTGTCAGGAAGAAATTAGCAAACAAAAGAAAAAGTTTGAAGCTGAGTCGACCATTTTCAAGTAATTTTTTCCTTTGATTTTAGGTTGCTTTTTGATCGTGCTCGTGACCATTTATGTGTTTCGGGCATATGTGTGCAATTGTGGATAATGAAGTTGCTTCCATTCGAAGCTTAGCATTTTACACAATTTTTTAGGGATAATTAACAGTGATAAAATTTACTATCTAGGAATAATAAGTGGAATAATCCACTACCGAAATATATAATATGATACACTGTATTTCAGTGATGTGCATTTACTTCTGATCTTATTTTATTGAAGTTAAGACCGTGCATTTTCTACAGACTTTTCAAATTGAGCGCATAATCATAAAAAGTATGTGACGACAGCAGACTCAGTGTTCTGCCGATATTTTTTTTTAAATTCGGCCTTCTGAACATAAATTTTGACCAACATGCAGATATGATGCCAAGTCATTTTCAAATGGCAACCATGGATATTTGAAAACTGTTAAAATTGTGACCGTTTGATGAACGATTATGGGGTTTAGCCTTCAGCTTTTATTGATTCACTCTCGTTGACGAGGAGATGAAAAAATGTTTCTTCCACAGTAGGTCTGCTATTAGTACTTAATTGGTTTATATTCCATTGCCGATATTCCCCAGATATATCCAGAGCTATTAGCTTTGACTAAGGAGCCCTACCTGCGACTATATGATGTTTGATTTAGTTTCTGAGTAAGGTGAGTTCTCCAATCTATGTTGGCTAAGATGTGGCACTCAAATTATTTTCGAAGAACTCTTGCGTGAATAGTCGTTTCTGTATCCGCATATCCGATATTTTTATTGGTTCAATTACAACGAAAGGACTGTGAGGTCCGTTCTTCAGTTTGTTAATCAAATATTAATTACAATTACGTAAAATGAGACGTGCCATCCACGACTTAAAATGCGACATTACAGCAAAAAAAAATTTCATGTTCAGTTCAAATGTTCCGAAACCGTGATTGAACTAATAGCTATACCTTGATATATTAGGAGGGGTACAGTTGTTTTTACTCTAACTGGGAAATGATTACTCTAACAATAAATAATGATTTACTCTAACTTATTATGAAATGATTGTTTATTGTTGGCAAACTCAATTTGACGTTTGAAGGGAATCGTTCTATTTATATATTACGTTTTTTCTTACTAGTGTGAAGAACTTTCGTGAACCCTATACAAGTTCTAACACTTCTTGTCTTACATAGCCATGAAGCATACTGTAGTGTATTAGCGTTGCAACATGTAAACCCTACTGCAGGTGTTTACGCTCTGTATGGTCTGACATTATCTTCAGGAATTTGCATTTATGTAAGCCAATCTATTTAATCTGGAGCAATTTATTGCCTAACGTTACTAGTCGACTCGACATCCGTTAAGACAGGAAAAATAGGCCTGCATTACCTGATGGCTTTCTAAATAAATTTGATGTGATCTTAATACGAAGTCTGTTAACTTTTCTTGATAGCAATCTTTAGTTAAATAAACGAGTGAAAGAAATTGCTTCATCTCTTCGAACGCAAGGTATGACAGCAAATCTCGACACATGGAGATGGTTCGGCTGTACTCTCGTGCCGACTATGACAGTCTGCCCGAGACAAGTTGGAAAATCAAGCAACCACCTTTGGACGATCGCAGGGAAGAGGCTCTAAGCACTGGAGGCTTGGATCTGGTGCTTTTACCTGGCTTGGCATTCACAGCTTCTGGACACAGGTGACCTAGATAATTATGATTTTTATTCCTGAAATTCTTTTGTTTCCAAATGTACTTTTTATTAGACAAGATGAAACATTTTTATTTCTAAAAAATGGTATCAGTTAAGCCTGCCTACCCTGGTAGCTTCATTTGATGGTTAAATGAGAACAGTGTCACTCACAAGAGTAGTTGATTTTCATCTCGTGAATAACTTGTAGTCCAAGTTTTCAATTTTTTGTGCAAAATTGAAAAAATGCTCATTAATCAAAGAGTTCCTACGTTTCTTATTACTGTACAAAAGAGTACATCGTGCAGGAACAAATTACGTAGAAAACGACGTTCAATAAATATCAAAAATGAACTCTCCTAACTAAATAGTTGAGAGATTCGCTGGGTAAAAGATTTACTTAGTCTTCTTAGAAGTTATGAACAGGTTTGTAACGTACCTATACTTCTCAACAGAATTTGGCATTAGTTTCAGGTGATGTCTCTTGTCAGTCAAGTAGTGAAAGTACTATCATTGCTCAAGTACATAAATGAACTAAATCTAGTATTTTGGATCTTACTTCCATGTAATTACTAAACGTTTCTCCAAAAGATGAAGGCCCTTTAAAACGTACTATGACTGACGCTGAAGGATCTTACTTTATTTGAATCGCGGCATCTATGAGCGTGTTGCAGTTAACGCCGTTCTTCGGCACAACTCAAATTTTTTTTTCATCAGTAAGCACACGTTCAAGCAGATTGTGAATAGGGAATCGGTGATCAATACGCTTATTGTAACAATTAGAATTCACAACACTCAAGTCTCTCGAAAGACGCTGCACTTCAGTAATATTACTTTTCAATTCATGCTAGCAGAATAAAAACTTCGGATAATGTTGAGAACGATGCTTCCCTAAGACCATAGGTTGGAACTAACCGCTATCACCATTTACAGACTTGGAAGAGGCCGAGGGTACTACGACACGTTCTTGAGCAAGTTGGCAGAGTGTGAGGGGGGTGACAAGACGAAGTTGGTGGCCCTCGCATTCTCGGAACAACTCGTGCACGAGGTACCCACTGACTCCTCGGACGTCCGCGTTCATTCAGTTATTGTACCTTGATTTCTATTTGTTTTTCACGATTACCCATTTTAGTGATACACGATTTACTACGGAAAAACGTTCCAGAGCGTACGCATGGGAGACTTCCCGAAATCATTCGAATTTTATGCAGAAAATATTGAATTTTTATTAACGTCGTACTTGAAACGAAAAAACCATTTCATTATACTTTTTAAAACCATCTTGAGATGTTTAAGTAAGCAAGAACAGTTAAAATGTTACGAGTGTTTAAAGGAAATGACTAACTTTCCATAAAATAAATTTGTGGATTATATGTTCAGAAACCAGTTCTGATATCATTAGGACACAAGCTATAATTTTCTTGATAGTTAATCATAACTATTTAAAAAAAAAAGTTAATGTAGGTAATTTTTAAACTGAGATAACTTGTTCACGCTTCACTGCAGGAAGCAGGCATAGAGTCCCGAAGATGAAGAAAATGTGTTTAATTCCCTTTTAACTCATAGATATATCAGTAGCTTCCATGATGTCGAATGGTTGCCTGTGTCGATCATCAAATTGCCTTCTTTTAGAAAGCGCGTAGGCAGAAACACATTTTGATATTACTGAATGAATCTCCGTATAATTTAGCTCGTGAATATTAACTCACGCTTATTGGAAGCGGTAGGTAACGCTTATTGAAGAGTACAAACGTGTAATTGATGGTTGTTAATTGCATAGAGATTTCAATGAGTAAATTTTATAAGTTACATGCCTTCTGTCGTACTGTATAGTTACATGCTTATGGACAATTTGATGTATGTCTGAACATAGTAATAGACAACATAGTAAATTAATGCTAAGTATCTGGGTGGCAAAGAAAAGTTTTTAAAAACATGGTAGTATAAACCTTTTGTTGTGGCTATTGAGAGTTTAAACACTGCAAAACTATTTCGTCATTTAAAATTTCTCTAAGCTAGGCGCACCGATCCTGACAAATTAGCACTTTCCGTCCCTGAGCATTCATCTGTTTTCCCAAGCCTGAAGACAAGTCTCAGATCGTGATTCATCTCACCTCGACAATATTGTAGTTATAAGTAAAGGGACAAACGCGAACGATTATCCAACCAGACACGACGGTTACTTTCATAATGGGAAATTAACCAAAACAAAATCGTAGCTGCAGGCAGGACATTAAAAAAAATGTTGCTCCAACAAACGGCATTGATTCGAAGGTAGACAATCGAATATGTTCAAGATTCTTGTTTACCGTGCAGAGCACAAGTTGCTAGTCCAACTTCGTCCGATAAGGTACGTATTTTAAGCACTTCTAGACGTAAAATTATAAAATATAAAAATTTTGTTTCAAACTTGAAGAATTGTCGAATTCCAAATAAATGCAACGGTAATGAAGTACACAAACGTACACACTTGTCATCGTTCTTCCTCAATATTTCAGACCTGATTTAAACAAAGTTATCAACTTTTAATTGAAAATTATCGAATCTTACCTTCAGTTGCAAGCAATTAAATTCTAGTGAAGCACTAATATACAACACATTGAAGAATATACGTGGCTGTATCAACTTACTGATGCAAAAACTTCGGTCCCTCCCAAGGTTTGCCAAAACAGTTCAGGAAAATAAGACACTGTAAATAATTGTAGTAATTATTGGTTTCAAGACCGCGAAATGTTCACAGAAAAGGAATGAGACACCAATTAACTCGCTAAGAAAACAAACTTAGAAGTTTTTCGTCATTGCTCAAGAAGAAATAACTAAAATATTTGTACACCCATCAAACCAACTTTTCATTCTCAGAATGAACTACGTCAATACTTACGCTCTTAGATCGCGTTAACAGGAAACTGCTAGAACAGAAATCTGCTTAAAATGATCAAATTATTGCGTTCATAACAGTAAAAAAAAATATCGAAGCAGACTGGAATGGTATGGTTACTTTCTAGAAATGAAAAGGGCATGGCGCACATTTTTTAAGGGAACACGATGACCTATACGAATGATTCTACCTTTTCTTGCTTTCAAGTTCTGAAATTGCCCAAAAACATTGCAAGGTATTTTAAATATGTCAGACTTGTACGTACCATCTTTTCGCTAACGGTAACACATTATTAGCTCAATACGAAAATGAAACATAATACTAAAATAAAACACCGAAACATCTAGTGACGTTAAACGAAAAAATAAGCTTTCCGAGTTGAACCATTTATTGGGGCTTCCACGTATAATTGACGAGAAAGGGGCTGTTCTGCCTAATGACCTTACCATCTGTTAGAGTAAATTAGGATGAGCTATCACAAACTCCTACTCAAAGCTAAAATCTACACGTACTTTAAAACTACATCGCGGTGCTCCGATCGTCGAGATGGGAGGAGGGTAAGAAGGAATTAATGCAGACTGAAGTCACAAACCGCCGATACTTCGTTCCGATTCCGCCGTTAACTGTCACTAGAAAGCCAGTGAATAAGCCAGGTTTAAGACTTACGAGCGCTTCTTTGAAAATTCCAAGTTTTAACGCTAATCGTTCATTTAACTTTAAATAGTTTAAAAGCGCAGCCTCAAAATCTCACTTCATGCTGATCATATGCGACTACTTGGATCAACGGCGGCAGACCTTGTGATTGCAACTGCATCAGCTCTCTAACGTTGGGTGGCAAATATAGCTCAAATCTTAAAGAAAAATTCGATTGACATCAATACACTATTACTTTCACTTGTCTCTACGATTAATGTTTCTTCCATACAACAAAAACGAGTCCGCGTAATCTTAGATTAAACAAATTTCAATTCTGATAGGGATATCGTCCAGAGGCATAATCGACAGTCTGCAAGAAGAAACAGAAGTCCACGACGGATCTGTACCCGGAGCATCAAACAACGGAAACGACATCGGACCGACACCCATCACCGACGGAAAATCACCTGATCAGCAACTGTTCACCGACGGATGATCATCGGACAAACATTCTTCCCCGACGAAAGGCCGCCGGACAGACCGACAGATTCTTCACCGACGGACGATCATCGGATCGTCAGATTCTTCACCGACGGTATGGCATCAGATCGACAACCTTTTCCGACGGAAGGCCACCGGACCGCCGTCTCTTCCGCGACGATGTAAGCGGACCGCCGCACCTCCTCCCAACGCGCGACGGCATCTCTCAATAGCGGCTCTCGGACGCGTAACCACTGATACGCAATAAAGTTTGATCATTAGTAAATAAAAGTAAAAATACCAGACGTTGGTTAAGGGTGAGTATCCTTATTGCCAGTAAGACAGAAGAACCCATTGTTTTAAGAAGGAATTTCGTATCCGCAGTTTTGTGATTCACCTAAGAGGCAATCAACTTCCTTTTAAGGGCACTGTCAACCTAAAAATAATCTTTACAGCTTTGTACAAAAACGTATTTTTTTGAAAATGAAGGAGGACGTAATCGAACTCTTTCAATTTGCATTATATGAAAACGGTAAATGATGAAAAAACATCAGGATATTTTAAACTGAGGTTTTTCTTCCGGTTTTTGACCTAGAAAAAAACGTGTTTCACTATTGGATTCAGCATTACATGTTCAATAAACACTTCAAAGTTTTAATAAAAAAAATTGAGATTTTTCCGCACGTGGTTGCAACACAAATCTGAAATTTCCGACTGTAAATTAATATGTTGCAATGATAACCATGATCTGATTTATAATTTTGCTACGAGTCGATATCTACACAGTTTTCTACGTTTAAAACCGAGGGAGGAATTCTACCTTGAAAGGAGAAGTTAGGTCAACACAAGAGTGATATAAACGATGGCCCATTCAAACAGCGGTCCCTCGCAACACACTCAAAAACCTGAGTGGCAATGAGGTTATCGTGTCCAACCAGCCACAAATATAATTTCTATGTCCAAATAACAGGGAAACACTACTATTAAGTGAAACTGTGACCTCAATAATATTGACGTGCAAAGAAGTTTCAGTACATTTAGATGCACGCGATGATCCTCAAACGTATCCTAGCCTTCCGTCCCTTCGACGATGCATGGAGCCTCAGCGGTTTTGCTGTATAGCACGGATTTATATGTACAAATCTAAACGTAATTACAACACCGATTTGCAATGTAAGTTTAAAATTGAAACTTGATGATATCAAAGGTTGACGATGCCCTTAAGATGAGTTAAAAATCATTGGCACGGTTTTCTTTTCATTTGCAAGCAGATTCCAGGACTGATCAAGGTGACAGCTAAATAAATTCCATTCCGATGAAACCGAATTACTAGCTAATCGTTGGTTCGACGTGAAGCTGCATCAATTTTATTGACGAATTTACTAACTCTTTTTTTTCAAAATCAGCTTTATATTAAATGAAATCGTTGCCAATACCTTCGTAGAGTTGTAATAAAACACGCACCAAATTCCAAGCTGTATAGTTTTTTATTAACATAACAATTTCATACCACGTGTGAATACTATTTAACATTATTAATGAAGTGTTGCTCACATTTATTCATTCTCAAAATGACTCCAATTTTCAGATACTCTATACATTTCGAGCGAGAAATATTTTAGCTCGCTGATTCAGGAATTTTCCCCGTCTGTAGCGCAAAAGAAGCGGACGTGTAGTACACAAGTAACTATGTCCCACTTTCTTTGGAACTAATCTTTTGCGTCTCTTTGGCATGCCAAAGATTTCTTACTTTAGTATAATAAAATGGTATTTGGCATGCCTATAGATACATCGAACGTTACTGAAATATTTAGACTACCTGATCATTGGGATACTAGTTAATCTTGCTCCACACTTTACCACGAAAATCGTCCAAGGAATCTGAAGGTTTATTTCGTACATTGTTTTTTTTACACTTGAGAATTCAATTTATGTTGAAGCTTGCCGTTCAGGTGTATCACCGTGTTACTGAACAATTTCCATGAGCGTTATACGGTCATGACTCAAGTAGCAACTCCATTTTGTACAAATATAATGCGATTTTATAAGAATGAAAAATTGCTAATTTTTGTTATTAGACACAATGACATGAAAGTCATCTGAACAGTAGTTTTCTTAGTTGAAAACTAATTACAATTTTCTATATTATCAAAACATTTAAGAGCTAATAGAAATTGTTCAGATATCGAAATCTCTGTGATTTTGTAATGTGTTAAATTCAGTTTTAATTTACTCTAAAATAAGGTTCTGAAGATAACCAATTCATTCTCATACTTCAGTCACTCGTTTTTCGCAGAAGAGTCATGAAAGAATTCCAAATGCTTCATCGTAGTCCATTCACTAATGCGCTTTGTACAGCTATTAAAAACAAAGTTAATTCAAACCCTAGAGCACCAAGCTCTTCAACTTCCAAATTTGCATTTTGAAAGGAATGAAAACGCCAAGACCTGAGTAGACTGTGTCCACTTTCTACAGACGACCAGACAGATTTTTTCAAAAGCAAGAACGGTTTGGGCAAAAAAAAGCTGAATAGATCAAATAAATGGCACGAGGAGTCTGGCAGTACAATAAATACAGCGCGTCAGAAAAGCAGAAAGAAATTCACTTAGAATCAGCATTAGTACAAAGAATGTATAACAGCACTGAACGCACATTGAAAAACTTTCATGACAACCACTGAATTAATAACATCTAGCCTTCAGTGAGTAATGAATTTATCAATGCCTGCATTTCATCCGTGGTACCCAATTGAAATTCTTAGCATTTGTAATGCTGAAGTCATTGATAATCGAAATTTCAAAGTAGCGTTATATCAATAACTGACTTTTTAATTTACAATATAAGAATCTGTTAAACCTATTACACGAAACTGAAGTATATGTTGAGAATTATTAGATAGCTTCAGAAAACGCACTAAGCAAATATATTTTAACTCTAGCATTAATCCGAGAGGAAAAGTTCAGAACTTCAGGTTCTAAAATGAGGTGGATGTGCTGAAAATACTTATACTGTAAAATGATGAGCAAATATAAAGTTGAGAAAAACCGAAAATAAGAGCACTTACCTCCTCAGCGAAGGTGGTGGAGGTAGAGCGGGATACCTGCTAAGGATATGAAATACACTTTACTTGAGGATAACATAAAAAAACTCAGGAGAAAATGTGTGCTAGCTCCTAAGATTGCAGTTAATTTACGAAATTTTATTAAAGCTTAAAAAAGCAAAACATTCGCTTATTAGTTTTCATTTGAGTTGAAAATGTTGGTACCAAAACGTTTAATTTTCAATGAAAATTGATAAATTTCTTTCGGAAAACACGAACAACACTTTTCGTCTAGTGAATTTCATAAAAGATTTTAAAAAATCGAATATACAGCACATAGAGACGGTGTACATGTGGCACACTACTCAAGTCAGTCACTGAGTACTGTACTTGGCACAGGAAAGCATCCAAGTTCTCAAGGCTTTAATTAAAGTTGCTCGTATTTTCTATTCAGAACAGGTAGCTCGTGCTTTCAATTCTTTGTGTTCGAATTTAGGCTTTAACTTATTAAGTACCGTGAACAGATAATTAAACCTGAGCACAAAATTACTCAGCCTGATTGGAAATCAATCTCGCGCAACATGTGCCACTAGTACTGTAATCGTGACATCCTACTAAAAAAAGTTACAACGTCATCTATTATCAGATCTTGAATATTTTATTACTTAATCCTCGCAGTAGCCAATGCACGAGAAGAATATTTAACTTAATTGAAAAACATCCCACTCCTATCACATGCGGTCTTGTTACTGACATTTCAAGACCAAAATTAGAACAACTCGTTATCTGATCATCTTTGCTGAAGCATTCCAGCAACTATGGTAACTCAGCTCATAAAAAATTGGATACTCAGCAGTGTGTTCCGTACTTCACTCGGGGTCAAGTGAGAAAAAACAATAATATACCCATGACATCATCTACTCTTTTGACCCTTTAACGTCCGCATTTTGAACTCATACCATTACCACAACCACCATCACTAAACTGGCACCGGCATCATGTAGTCACCAACATCACAAAGATGAAGCGACTGCTACTCGACAATGAACTTCGAAGAACACATTAGGACACAAATTTCAAAAGGAATAAATTTTATTAGAACCATTTATGAAAGGGGATTTTGTGATCCACCCTGACAGTAAAGAGCTGTTTATAAAAGTGGATTTTGAAATCCACTTGACAGTAAAGAGCCGTTTATAAAAGTAGATTTTAAAATCAAATCCACCTTGGCAGTAAAGGGTTAAAAAGGTACATGACATTGAGCAATATTTAACAAGACAAAAGGAACGCAATCCCTCAACCGCAAGCAATATAAGGGGCTGACCTGGGTGGAGGAGGAGAGCGGCGGCCGTAGCGCAGATAGTCAGCGTGTGGGGGCGGTGGAGGGAGAGCGGCTCGTCTCTCGTACAGATCATCCATCATGTGGGGGGGAGGCGGGAGTGGGTGGCCATATCCACGGCGATCGTATGGACTTTCATCGTAGTAACGATCGTAGCGGTCAGGTGCCTGCAGCGTGAAGTATAATTCATCATTGTAATGATCGTAGCGGTCAGGTGCCTGCAGCGTGTAATATAATTCATCATTGTAATGATCGTAGCGGTCAGGTGCCTGCAGCGTGAAATATAATTCATCATTGTAATGATCGTAGCGGTCAGGTGCCTGCAGCGTGAAATATAATTCATCATTGTAATGATCGTAGCGGTCAGGTGCCTGCAGCGAGAAATGTAATTCATCATTGTAATGATCGTAGCGGTCAGGTGCCTGCAGCGTGAAGTATAATTCATCATTGTAATGATCGTAGCAGTCAGGTGCTTGCAGTGTGGAAGATTAGATTATTAGTTAGTTTAGGCCTCCCTATCCTCAACAAATGAGATCCAAAGAGAGGAAGGGAGAAGGTACCCTTTTGTATGGAGTTAGGGGAACGTGGAATCCATGCAGAAAGGGCATAGAAACAGTAAGATGAGAAAGAAGTTCATGAAACAAGATCAAAGTTGAAAAATAAAGTAGTAGGTGTTGAAAAAACAGGACAGCAGTGAACCGAAAAAAAGTTGGTCCGTTACAAAACAAAAACCCATGTTATTTTAACACAAAGAAAGCCTACCTAACCTTTAGCTCGGGCCCTCACATTGTCCCCCTGGGAGCGCTAATTCTCATAGATACAATAGTTGTATCCCCCTGAGGGGCTGCAATGCGAAATATAATTCGTCATTATAATGATTGTAGCGGAAGCAAGAGGACACACGTCCACAAATCCCTTATGCCACAAAAGGCAAAATTAATTCCCAAAAAGTTCTTCATTTCCACAGGAAGGTGAACACAGCATTTCACTCGCACGTCTATACTTTTAATCAGAGGTGCAATCGCACTAGATTAATCTATAAGGTTTCACTCTTCTGAA
>JACJUY010002514.1:40305-105476 GCA_014220935.1 Platorchestia sp. MABIK | reverse complement strand
TGAGGACCCCATACTCGTAGTGATTCTTGAGTAAACTTACATTGAGGACCCCATACTCGTAGTGATTATTGAGTAAACTTACATTGAGGACCCCATACTCGTAGTGATTATTGAGTAAACTTACATTGAGGACCCCATACTCGTAGTGATTATTGAGTAAACTTACATTGAGGACCCCATACTCGTAGTGATTCTTGAGTAAACTTACATTGAGGATCCCATACTCGTAGTGATTCATGAGCCACAAGTACACAACAACATTTTTGTATCAATCATAGCGAACGTTTTCCAGAGTGTGACCAGACACTGGGTCCCGCACTCTGGTCACGGAATGTTGACCTAAGAGCTTCAGTCACTTTAGGGGACCAGGTGAGGTCACACTCACATTGATTTTGATGGTCAATGAGCCTCCAGGTCTGTGAAATTGTGGTGTCAGGTTCTAGGTCAACATTCCTTAAGCGCTACGATGCATTGATCTCGCTTGACATTTTCCGGGTGGTTTGGCTCCATTGTTTTCTATTTGATGTAAATGCTGCGAGATTTTTACCCTGATAGAGCACTACTTACAATCTTAGGACTTTTTATTATGAATTTGGCTACACTGTTTTCAATTTGAAGTAAATGCTCCTAGATTTTTACATTAATTGACGGTAAGTTGTGCTTTAATCATAATTTATTTGTACAGTTCTTTATATGAGGATTGAATGCTCTGCCTGTCGCACGTAATAGCTCCTGGTGCTAGAAAATTGGAATTTACTAGTCCACCCCTTTTCATTATTTCTCTTGAATAAGAAAGAAGGCGAAATGAAAGAAAGGCCGGAAGAAGTAAAAAAATGCAATTTCCCTAGAGTTGATGAGGCAGAGTGCACACAGCCCAACAAAAATGTATAACAATGTTCGACAAATCCCATGACACAAGTTCCTATTTTCTAACAATACTCGTGATATTCCCGACTCCGAATCTGATGGATTGATGCACCGGAAATAATTTTGGAGTTGATGAAGCTTGTATCACAGATACGCTCATCACCAACTTTCTGCTAGTAGGTGTGATGGACGGACAGACGCGGCTCCTATTTTAGCATAGATTTAGAAAAAGTGATCTCCTTCTTTAGTGTGACTTGAAAACGCTTCCAAAGTGTAATATTATACGCCGAATTGAAAGTCAAATTATACCAACACGAGTGAGTTTATATCTTGGAAGTTTTGAAATTAGAGTGTAATGGTCTCCTTTTTTTAGCATGACTTGAAAGAGTTTCCAAATGTTATATCACACTGTGTCATCAAAGAAATATAAAACTAATGCTTGAAGCCTACACAGCAATGTTAAATTTTTGTCTTGATGGAAAATTCCAAATGACGAACGTATCTTAATGATGTGTGCATTTGTTAAGTAAATTAGCATTTGTTATTTAATTAAACGAATATTAATGACGTATTTTTGGAAAATAAGCAGGCAATCGGCATCACTTTCATCCAAGCTCGCATGCTCCCGACCTCAAGCCGCCAGATTTAATAAAATAGTTTTCCGTCGAGTCTCGAAATACTGAGAAGTTTTGCCCTTCAGCCACTAGTCTAGTGCGGGATTGCTGCTCTGATTGGACTACTGAAATACATGATTAAATGGCAATTTCTGTCGCCGTTTTCTTAGTCATGGTTGGGGAAAGTGAACTCCTGGAGCTTCAATCGGAAAGCTGGAAATAACGCAGCATTTGGGAGCTTGTTCGCTGCACCAATTCTGCAGCCCTAGTTTCATCAATATTTGTTGAGCATAAATTCCAGAGCATACCTTGCCATTCGCACGTAGCAAAATCTGTCTTGTATCTCCATGAGTCGAACGCTGAAATTGTAAGTTACATGACTGTGGTTCTTACATTTGGTATCAATGATACTTGGTTAACACTTTGACCGCAATTGGTTAAACTAAAGTTCAACAACGAACAATCATCGGCATCTAAGGATGCTTTATTTCCAATTCAAGCCTGGTACATATCACCTTGTACATTGGTTTTCCAAATGCCTTATAACTAACACCAGGACGCCATGACGCTTTCCCCCGGTCAAGACCGGTACCCATTTCAGACACCTGGGTAGAGTGGGGTATTGTGTTTTGAATTTTTCCCCTATACCCAACGGAGAAAACAGCCACCCAGCGCCGGGATTCGAACCCTCGATGCCTTCACGGAAGGGCAGGTCCTTAAGCCACACAGCTATGACGAGCATGTTCAACTCATACTTAAATTCAATTTTTAGTGCGCAATTTTGAAAATAGCAAACATTAATTGGATCATGTCTTCATTTGGCTTTAATTAAGTGTTCATGGAAATTGAGTTTGTAACAACTGGTCGGTCAGCAGCATTGTGGAAATCCCCTTCGTAGCCATCTGTGGCGCACGTTGCGGTCAAAGTGTTGAGTGGAAAATTATTTTTCACCTTTTTCGATGTAGATGAGTTTTTTGAGGGGTTTCTAACCAGGGATACTATCAGAGCAGTTATGTAAAATGCGTTATCTTGCGCGATGCCCAATATCAACGCCATTTCTTTCATTTACTGAGTTACTTATTTTTTAAGTTTATTATAAAGTCAGATTGATTTTCTAAGATTCACTGCAATGTTTCGTAGTCCATAACTTGCCATTCTTGCTCCGATGCTGGTAGACAACAATATAACATAGCGACGCAAGTGAGAGAGCAGAAACAAACATCGTAAAGAAGGTTATTGAATGAGACAGGAACGTCATCATAATTATGCTACTACTTATGATGGCCTAAGAAGACGCAAGCTGAAGACATTCTAGTGATGATTGTACGGTTAGAGGCACTCTTAACCACTGAAGGTGAAATCCTATCTCGGATGATACCTATGTAAAGTAACCGCTTTCTTGCATTGAAATAAATGTACTGGTGCTCGTTTGTGAGTGTGTTTGTGTGTGTGTGTGTGTGTGTGTGTGTGCAGAATGACGGCTATGAATGCGACCACATCTCTACTTCTGCTCTGGTTGTCTGTGTGTGATTGGTGGTTGACTGCGACGGACATTATTAGATACTCGATAATGGATCACCCGGTCCGTTCCTATTTTTCGGCCGATATACCGTATCAGTGACACACTATAACACCAGTAGATGTTGTGTGCAACAAAATTACTAGGGAGAAAATCACGATGTCTCTGGAGTGGCAAGTAGAGCGACCACCCCTCTTTAGGTTTACGGCTGAAGAAAAGCACTATCCTGATATGTTATATTCTCCGGGCTCTCGAGCAACCAATGTTTTAACGAAAGTGATGTTTATCATAAATTTCATTGGAACCTAGAATTACCAAAAGTTGAAGTTCGAACACATTGAAGTTCAACAAAATAGAGCTCTGCCAAAAATAGAGCTCACCTTATATTCTACGCCTAAAGAGAAATTACTCAGCAAGCCAAAAGATCACTCGGTAAACCTTGACAAACCAAAATCTCTTTGCAGTCCTTGTCAGAAGTGAACTCACTTTGCAGTCTCTGTCATAAATGAACTCACTTTGCAGACTCTGCCAGTAGAGAACTCTAACGTTCCTCCCATAACCGACCTCACTTTACAGTCCCCCGATGCAGACCTGCCTCCGCAGTCTCCCCCGCAATAAACCTCCCAGACTGGCGTGCCTCACAGCCCATGTCCCCCCGTGCCGCAGGGTCCCCGTGGTCCCCAGACCCCGAGGAGCTGCTCGGCCCGTACGAGGACGAGGCGCCGCCGCGCGACACGGAGGCTTACTTCCTCACACCCAACAACACGGCCGTCACCGTCCAGGTCGGCAGCACCGCCGCCCTCCGCTGCCAGGTCTTCAACGTGGGCGAGCACGAGACGGTGAGCGCCGTGTGAGAGGGTGTTTGCGGTCACCACCGTCGTGGTGACCGTCGTGAGCACCATGGTGAAAACTATCGTGAGCGTCATGGTGATGACTGTGTTGAACATCACAGTAACGATTGTGTTGAGCACCATGGTGATGACCATGTTGAGCACTATGGTGGTGACCGTATTGAGCACTATGGTGGTGACCGTGTTGAGCACTATGGTGGTGACCGTGATGAGCACTATAGTTGTGACCGTGTTGAGCGCTATGGTGGTGACCGTGTTGAGCGCCATGGTGGTGACCGTGTTGAGTACTATGGTGGTGACCATGTTGAACACTATGGTGGTGACCATGTTGAGCACTATGGTGGTGACCGTGTTGAGCACTATGGTGGTGACCGTGTTGAGCACTATGGTGGTGACCATGTTGAGCACTATGGTGGTGACCGTGTTGAGCACTATGGTGGTGACCGTGTTGAGCACTATGGTGGTGACCGTGTTGAGCACTATGGTGGTGACCGTGTTGAGCACTATGGTGGTGACCGTGTTGAGCACTATGGTGGTGACCGTGGTGAGCGTCATACTGAGCGCCATGATGAGCCCCATGGTGATACCGTGTTGAACACCATGGTGAGCACCGTTGTGAGCATCATGGTCATGACCGTGTTGAGCGTCTTGGTGAGCACCATCGTGAAAAAAGCATTAACCATTAAGGCAAACGCCGTGATGAAAAATATAGCAGTGAAAATGATCGTCTGAAAAAATATGATGTTTAGATTAATTTACTACAAAGGCGAACAGTATTTGAAGCATCGACATGTATTGGAGAACGGGCACTCCGAATATGAACAATGTCAACTTCAGTAACAGCATTCGCGCAAAAAATTCGATACACAGGTAACTCACTTTTTTCAGATAGAAATATGCTTCGAAAGCCTTTGTATGAGTCTATTAGCACACCTACAACATCGTTAATTAAAACATCTCTCAGTGCTTTTTAGTCATTGAAAATAATAATTTAAGCTGTACACGTGTGCATCAGCTACCGATCTTAAGGACCAAATGAAGGTGAACATCAAACATTCTCACAAGTCAACAAAAATACATTCCATTTGCGTCTCAATATACATTTCGGAGGGGAGTTATGAATTAAAAATAGCATTCGATCTCATCCCCAAACAATATAGGGACTGCCATTAGACTAAAATTTTTTCCTGAATTTTAGGCTACTGTAATACTTAATGATACGACACAGAAATAGATTTAAAGTCGAATAAATTTAGAGTAGTTCATATTTAAAATAAATTTTAGAGAATATTTTAGAATAAATTTAGCGTCGTTCAGATTTAGAGTCGATAAAATAAAAAAATCTTCATGAGTTCTAGACCACTTTATTCTTTCTTCCCAGACCATTTAAAGGAAAATTGGAGCTTGTAAAATATAGATTTAGGTTTTTCTTGAGCTCTGAGCTACTACTAATGATAAATTAAACTAAAACACCAGAGCTAACTTTAGAACCGTGAAGTAATTGCGTAAATTGCCACGAAAATTTGAAAAACAGATATAAGTCTTCACTCGGGAAAGCAATCACATGCTTTATAATTGTTATCTCAACTTTAAGCTGAAATTTTCAAAGCAAGGACGGTTGTTTTTCATTGAGATTGATTTTAAATTTAGACTGAAGAACTTTCTTTAAAACTTTACCGTGTTTTAGTTGCAAATTTAGGATACAAATTTACTTTGTTGGAGACTGGTCTCACTATTTTGACTCATTTCCGTCCACGTTCAAAATTTTGTTTAATATGAGTCCTCGCGGGAAATGTTTGCATTATTTGAGTTTTCGTTCAAAGTTATCCTCATTTTAAACCACTTATTTTAAATCACTGCTCACTTATTTACATTGTCTTGAAAGCACTTCACCATTTTACCTCACATCAGTTCCTGCTCAAAATTTTGCCATCTCGTAGACCTTGTTCAAAATTTTACATTGTTTTGGATATTGTCCAAAACTATACAAGAGTTCTGTGCGCAACTTCAAAATGAATTGTGTAATTCAGTTAAATCGATGGAAGTAAAGACTTTAAATTCGTAAAAAAGTTGATGTACACAAAATCATTAGACGGGTAAAACGTCCTGAGAAACTTGTTTGCTAGGAAATATATGTAAGTACATGCGTTGCAAAAAAATATTCAAAGTACTAAAATGAAAGTCAAATAAAAAGCTTTTTAACATGTACCGATTGGAGAGCACTAGTAGTAATCATTGGACTCTCAATGTACGAGTATGTAAAAGAACTGAAGACACGCAAATGTACAGAAGACCATGTGCAAGAACATTTACCAAAAAACATTTTGGGTACTGAATACAACGGTTATTTTCGAAAATCAACTACGGATTTTGGTCATTACCCAAAAAATACAATGGATATTCAAAGTACGGTACAGGAAAACAAACCCATTAACGTCAGTATTTTTCCAAATTACCGTTATCACGACCACCATTTTAGACTGGCTCTGATATCAGGTTGTCACCGAAATCAGCATCAGGATGGAACTATCACTGGGCAGTGAACTTCGAAGAACACATTGAGGAACGAGTTTAACAAAAATACAACAATGCAACTTATGTATTAAAGCTTTTTGGCAAAGGAGTTTTCAGAGACGGTGAAGGGTGACATTCTGAAAACTGGTGTAAAGACTCAAAACCAAGAAGAGAATTGAGATCAAATGGTTTTCTCGACAAGGTGTTGGCAAAAGTATCAGGACAACGAAAAAAACAACGTATTGTATTAAAGTGAGTAAGGAACTACGAAACAACTACTGAATTTAGGATCACGAAGACGTTTACGACAACGTGTCGGTGCGAGCGGTATCCAGGAAACGTTATTTTGCGGATGGCCTGACGTGAAAACGGCGGATCCGCACGTCTAAAATTGAGGAGCTCAAGTGGAAGTGATCCGGTTTGCGAGAAGTGAGACGTGAGCTGAGCCCGCTCCAACCAATGGGGTTCCACGCTCGGAAATTTTCGGGTAAGAAGATTTTAGCTGCACCTCGGCGTAGCCTTGAAAAGGATCCCTGCAACCATTATAAAAAGAGTGCAGTCAAAATGAGGTGCTCGCCATGAAGTTTGAAGTTATTAGGATAGATTGAGGTTTTACCAATGTTCCTTTCGACGACATAGAAGCTTTTATCAGGTTGTTCAACGTGTTTAAAGATGGGAAGTGATTTTGGCTACGTTCTTTAGCATTATAGGGCAAGACAGAAGCTCGTTCATTGAGTGGTTCAAAGTATTTGAGGTAGGGTAAAACTTTAACCTTATTCATTATAAGCATACTACGAGACAGCGACAAAATGAGAGTTTCTTTTCGGAAATGATGGACGGAACTGTTGCCTAAACTGGGTCAATTGTATATTTTTTTTCGTGCGTTTGGCAACACACATTATTTTGAGCGCAAAAGTACGAAAAGAGATACTCAAAAATGTCATTGACGTGATGAAGTGGTTATGCGATAACTGAAATTATAGAAAAAAACAGTTGACAACGTTCATTTTTCAAAAAAAGCTGTCATAAATGAGTAGAGTTCTACGAAAAAAATTTAATCAATTCAGTTTCAGTGCAAGAATAAACCGTTCTATAGAAATAATGAGAACATGAAAGCATCAGGCAGTTCCTCAGAAAGCGCCCTTATGAATGTTGTTTTAAAGAAAAAGTTAATTTTCAATGAATTTAATCTAGGCGCGAGAATGAAAGTTCTACAAAAGTATGAGCCTCAGATTAGGGCCTAAAAATATTCCCATTTTTGAATAATCTGACGCGTTCAACTATACATTGTGGTTGAGACGTGTATCAAATTTAAGATTATTTTAAAACAAAGAGAACGAAATGAGCAAATAATTTGCACATTTGTTCAGGATACCGACTGATATTTTTCGGTAGACCGCTGGAAAGGTTTTGTTTATAGTCGCTTAACAATAAAAATAGTTAATAATTATATTTTACATAAGTTCTCGCCGTAAAAAAACATCTGAGCCCAGATTTGAGAATGAGCGAGTTCCACTAGAACAATTGCTTCAAATGTTATCGTCACAGTTCGGCCGCGATGTTATCTATAGATTTTCAAATTTTCAAACCTCGTCGTAAAAGTTAGCAAAACTTATTAAAACTTGATTCACATCTAAGGCGAGCGAACAATTGAAGTTATTCGGCATTTCGGGATTTTTCTTTGAGTTTAAAATGTTTTTTGAATCGTGTGGCCACACTATTTGACTTCACAAGTTCACTCAATAAGAGGTAAGATTTCTAGCAACGAGTTGGAAGTTAAGGTTGTGAGACCTGGTGCTTGAGCTGAAATTGAAAAGAGTGAAAGTCAAGTGCCGGATTTCATGTGTATTTTAAAATAAGGAACATAAATGACCAAATTCCGACTATGAGGAAAACTATGTTGGAAAACGTAAGATGTATAAGTTACTATAACCAAGCGATACTTTCATAGAGAAGTTGAAACGATTTTCTGTTTTGAATTCATGCTGAACTATAAAAGTTTAAATCTCAAAATATCTGGACAAAGTCCCGTCACGGTGTGATAAGTACATTACTGGCTCTTGCAGGATACTGTCGTTATGACATGTGTATAACTGGGAGTTGCTCTTTGGAACTGCGCAGTTTGTATGATCATTGGAACCAGCTCAGCCCAGGTCTTTTATGGCATTTAATATTTTTTTGAGCTCACTTTAGACGAATAATTAAATTGAAAAACTTTCTAGTGCAGGTTTCGTGCATTAGACATCGAGGTCGCCTATTCATTGAGGTCGATGACATGGTGTTTTCTGTGACATATTTATTCTTGAGCCTATGTCAAAATTTCTCGGAACCCAAAGTTACGGCATTTTCCATTTAAGTTGGTTATGTTTTCGAAAACTAAAGTGAAGCAGTTGTCATTATCCATTGGCAATAATAGAGTTTTTTTGACGAAATGCTTCAAAAATAGTAGTTAAAGTTCCACAAAGTTGATGCTATGATAGAAATTCAATTTTAAATGGAATTATCGGACAACTAAGATGTTACTCCGATGTTTTCATTTTTTATAACAGGTAATTAGATGATCCTCTGCTTATAAGACAAACCTTAGAATAAATTTTTCCTCGGGGCATCTATGATTATAGCCGTCCGAGTACAGTTTCTGTATAGGGCGATGAAAATAACAGTTGCAACGAGTAAAACTAGGACTGGATGAATGCTTAACAGAACGTAAATAAAACGTCACTTCGTCTACTGTTTTTTTTCCGTGGAAAAAGTTTTTGCAGAACATTTCTTACGGCTCGGAACATTTAGTTAAAATCGTGCTCAAGCATGGAATTAACTACTAGCACGCCAAATGGATGGCTGCATCAAAGCATTGCAGAAGTCCGTCTCATGCGACTGACTCGGCTCGATAGCAGATTTGCAGTCCAATCAATGAGAGTGCTACACGAGGATCAAAGAAACCCTCACTAATTGATTACTGTCTTTAGAAATACTTCTTTAATCAAAACCTAGCGGCAACGGAGCTGTAGCTTGTGTCATCGCGTGCGTGTGTGGTGCTGCACTCGAAGCTGCGATGCCGTCATGGCGAAGCATAAAAATCAAATCACTTAGCAGAATGAAAGACAGCCCCATTGATGAAGGCGCTAGATTGCATCAGTCGATGAATATGCCCAGAATTCGATCCTTTCATCGAAACCAGAGTTACGGTAATAGGTGCAGGCGTTGTGGCGTGTGTGTATGAGCATGGAAATATCAAACACATGAAAAATATCGACTGAGTGCTTGCAAATTATATTTTCTTCGTGAACACCGTCAGTGTGGCAAAATTTAATGCATTTCCGAATGAATGTCGTTGAAAAGAACCTGAATCCTCCTCGAAGAAGGTTTCAACAAAGCATTGAGGAGATGCATTTCTAAACTTCATTTGCGCTCTAAAAATTTCACTGTTTTTTTACTGCTCAACAGAAATATATTCATTAGTTTCGGCTCAATAATAAAATAAACCAACCCATGAACGCTTATCACGTGTGCTTTCACAAGCAGATATAGAATATATCAAATCAGGAAAGTATATTTTGTTATTTTTACTTATTCAAACTTACTTTGACTACCTAAACAAATGAAAATGTTTTCTGATGCAGGTGTCGTGGATTAGACATCGAGATCACCACCTCATCACTTTGGGATCCACCACACACTCGTCTGACGGCCGTTTCCAAGTCACCTATGATCAAAGCACCAAGGTAAGTTGTCTTAATTAAAGCAACAAGGTGAACTTTATCAAAGACCAAGGTGACTTCTATCAGAACATAAGGGGAGCTCTATCAAAGCACCAAGGTGGGCACTATCAAAGCACCAAGGTGAGCTCTATAGAAGCACCAAGGTGAGCTCTATCAAAGCACCAAGGTGAGCTCTATAAAAGCACCAAGGTGAGCTCTATCATAGCACCAAGGTGAGTTCTATCAAAGCATCAAGGTGAGCTGTATAAAAGCACCAAGGGGAGCTCCATAAAAGCACCAAGGTGATTATCAAAGCACCAAGGTGAGCTCTATCATAGCAACAAGGTGAGTTCTATCAAAACATAGGTCTAAAAGAGCACTTGGGAAAAACTGATCACGCCTCTCTTCCACAAGCCATAATTTTATTCGTGAAGAGAAATGTAGGACTATGAACGTCTACGGATATGTGTCAGTGAAATACCGTTGTTGGCTATGGTTCTCACTTCATTCTACTCTACATCAAAAAAATATTTGAAGTCGCCCAATGACAACCGAGTGTTGTCGATTAAAGGGTTATTAAAGGGTTAGTAGAGAGTTATTAAAGGGTTCTAAGCACGTAAATACTCATCAGTGACGCTCATAAAGCAAATTTCTTGGTCCTTATTAATTAAAAGAATTTTCTCGGCTTTCGTAATAAATGGCGTTCGTTTATAAAGTTTGACAGAGTGCTCGAATTTTTCATTTAGGTAGACAATTGTATGAAATAGCAACGCACTCTAACTTTTTGAATCAGGTGGTGTGGTGAGCGTGTCAAGGTGGTGTGGTGAGCGTGTCAAGGTGGTGTGGGGAGCGTGTCAAGGTGGTGTGGTGAGCGCATCAAGGTGGTGTGGGGAGCGCATCAAGGTGGTGTGGGGAGCGCATCAAGGTGGTGTGGTGAGCGTATCAAGGTGGNGTGTGGGGAGCGCATCACGGTGGTGTGGGGAGCGCATCAAGGTGGTGTGGGGAGCGCATCAAGGTGGTGTGGGGAGCGTATCAAGGTGGTGTGGGGAGCGTATCAAGGTGGTGTGGGGAGCGTATCAAAGTGGTGAGGTGATCAGGGTGGTGTGGTGAGCGTATCTGTGGGACAGTTTTCGGTGTCCCTTTATATTTTTCCAATATTATTCCATCAAATGCAGGTACACAATGAAAACCCCGTGTATCTAGCCTCATGACACTCAGGATTTGAATATTATATATACTTAATTTAGGCTAATAAACCCGTAATTCAGGTTGATAAACTTGTATTTTTCCTTGAAACTGAAAAACGATCTAATACAAAAGTTTTTTCAGTTTCAAGGAAAAATATCCCGCTGCGATTCGATCCTCAATTGTTTATAAATATAGTTGTGCACAGTGTGCATTCAGCTACGTCGGTTGTACCGGTCGTACCCAAGGACATAGGATTGCTGAGCATAGGGGAGTCAGCTACCGCACAGGATCAAGTCTAGGACAACCACCCCATTCTGCAATCCGTATTCACGCAGACAACTGCAATTCAATAAACTCTAACAATAATTTTTCAATCATAGGGCAGGGGTCAAATTTCCCCAACGTACGCATTTTAAAATCACTGCATATTTAAAGGCTAGAACAGCTCTGAATGATATGTCTAGTTTTTGGACACTGTGCATTTCCATCTAATTTATTATTGTCTCGTGAACCGTTGGTATCTGTAACTAATCATATTTATTTTCATGTCGTGTGTTTTTCAGCTGATGGTCGGATTTATCCCGAAACGTCATTCAAAAACTGTTTAGAATTTTCTTCTTCGCTTTTAAATTTTTAATAATCTTGCGTTTTTGCCAAGCAAAAGATGTGCTTCATTATATAATCTGTGTTTTTTCCCCAAATTAGATTTGATACACGTAAGTTTGTGCTTTCCTAGCCACAAAAAAGTATTCCATAGAAAGGAAGGAAGAAGGCGCCAATTAGAATGGAGTTGAGGACACAGGAATCGATGCACGGTGCTCCCACTCAAGACACCTTGCGATTAGAGACAGAACGTTAGGAAGGAAAGTTTTGAAACAGGATTAAAGTTGATGAAGATAGTAGTAGGTGCTGAAACAGCAGTGAAAGGTAGTCCGTAACTCAGCAAAAATTCTTTTATTATCTTACTCACTATTTCAAATATATTAACGCGTAAATTATATCAATATCATATACATTATGATATAATTTTGCAGTTATATATTTGAAAACAGATCATTTCACATTATTCCAGAGCCAACCTTCTGCCATCCCATACAGAACACGACTGCTACATCGTAATTTCATGTTTTTGGGCAAAAATTGGTTGCCTTTCTCTTGACCTCTTTGACTGACCCCGGAGATTTTCATCAGTTTGAGAGTCACTTTAAGTGGCTCATATTTCCCTGGTTGTGTTCCATGGACCCACCTCCTCTCCGAGGCTATGTCCCTGACCCAATTACCGCAGAATTAATTACTGGTCAAAGCAGTAGACATTTACGCCCTCAGACGGTCCCGATTTAATCGAACTAATCTTCAGCCGTTCCTGAGCTAATTTCAGCCTCGAGTTTATGAGTATTTAGAGCTGAATGAAAAAGCCCGAACGGCCATAAGACTTTTCTGGTGTTTTACACTGGTTACAAACTGTCCTGATCTCTGGTTTTGCTGATATGTCGATCCAAAAGACATAAAATAGATTTGGTCCTTGGTCATTATCCAGCTCAGTGCAGACACCCTCACAGGTACCGGACTCTCCTCAGTAGTCTATTGATGAAAGCGTTGCTAGTTAAGAATTCTCACATCACTTGATGAAAATGTTTCGTTTAAAACTTGCCAGTACAAGTTTAACGCAAAAATAAGGAGTGCTTGTATCTAATGAGAATTTTTTCGGAATAAAAGTTGATAAATTACTGTTTACCAGTAATTTCTTTTTAAACGTATGGTGCTACAGGTTCCTTGGGTTCCTTTTACTTATTTTGATCATAGAACCTTAAAGTTAGTGAACGATTTTAGAATTCGAAAAGTTTCTGCGCTGTTGAGAATCGGTGCTATGTTTCCATTGGTTTGCTGCAGCTTAGCAGTGAGTCAAGTTAGGGTCAGTCCAACGCAGTTTTCCTTGCTCCAGTAGTTTTAACTGCAGCCAACAAATTGTGAACACTAACAGTTCAGAGCAGTTAAAATTACTAAAAGCCACAGAAGTGAACTGGCGACCTTTAGTTATAAGTGCTGCTCAGTGAAGTTCACCGATAAAATTACTGCAGAACGAGGCGCGCGCAGCCACGACGCAAGAAAACTGCAGGAAATGCGTATATGATATCAGTTTTACTGCACAACAACTGCCGAATCTTTCAACTGATGTTGCACTGATGCTGAAGAAGTTTCAACTTTCGATGGGATAAGCTTTTCCCCTTTAATTTTCGTTTTTCTAATTTTAAAGCACATTTTTAGGAAATTTTAACAAAGATTAATTGTGCATGCACTTATTCTCGAGTTCAATCATGATAATCTTTCACTTTCCTAACAGAAAAGTTTGAGATTGTTTATGACCATGAGTGGGAACAGCGATTAGGATATCAATTTTATCAGTTTGAATTCATTCCCGGCTCTTAATTTCATTGCCAACGACAAAAAAGAAGTACAGGGTGTCCGCAAAGTCTCTTTAACCATTTCAAAAATTTTATACAAATGCAATTGATGGGATATTTTTTTCAGATTTGTTCTATTGTTTTTAGCGCCTATTAAAGTTTTTTACCACATTTAATAGACTTCTACATGGGCAGCATTATATATAGTTGTTCGAATCACATCAAGAAGGTACTCGATTTTTTGCCATGTTCACTGTAGTATAGCCTCATCAATTGGTTCATTTTCCTTTAACGAGTCATCAATTACTGCAAATGTTTACCTTGACCTTTTAACTGAATATGTGGCGCCACAACTGAATGTCCTTCACCAAACCGTTATTTTTCAGCAAGATGGTGCACCACCACATAGGGGACTGTGTGTTCGTGGGTTCCTCAATCAAACATTTCCAGGCCGGTGGCTTGGAAGGGATGGGCTAATTCCATGGCCGCCACATTCACCAGATCTCTCTCCCCTGGACTACTTTCTATGAGGCTATGTCAAAGATATCGTGTATCGAACAAAGATACGGGACATTACTGACCTAAAGCAAAGGATTACTGGTGCCATTGCCACAATTGATGAGGCCATGCTACAACGAACATGGCAAGAACTCGAGTACCGTCTTGATGGGTCTCGTGCAACTAATGGTGCCCATGTTGTATAACATTTTTGAAATTGTGAAGGGCTTATAGACATCCAGTATGATGAAATATTCAGCGTAATAGAAATAGTTTTCTGAGGTGACATGCGGGCTCAGCATTCCGGAGTAATGATGATGGATACGAATGTTCTAAAGTTGTTATTCCATTATATTATTACGGTCTCGCTGTTATACCTTAAAAATTTAGAAAAATAGTTCAGAATAAATGAAAATGACTTATGAATTTCATCTGACGGTAAAATGTTATACAAGACAAAATGAAGTGCTAGAAAAGTTGACAGCTTTAAATTGTACTGTATTGCTGCTAAAAAACACTGTTGGTTATTTACGACTGTTGTAACGTGCGTCAGGGAAGGCAATGAGTGGAATGAAATCTTTATTACCATCCATATAATTGAATGCTGAGGAAGAGCCAATGAACTTATTATGAGCGTTTCCCACCTTCTCGTGGAATAAAATGCCGTTACTGACTTATACAGCGCGACCCAGAGTGAGACAATATCGTGTACAGATTTGATTGTGTAGATGAGAATGAAACAGGGCCGTGCTTGGACAATATTGTACTCAGATAAGATTATTTAGCTACAAAATTCTACATAATAATGCTGGCAGAAAGACAAAATGAAAAGAAACATGTGGTTAAATATAAAATCAAAGCTCATACCTAAATGAAAACTTATTGAATGATTTGGGATATGTTAAACACAATAGTGGTGCTAATCAAGGGAAGTAAAAAGTGATCCTCTAAGTTAATTAGTGCTGTGCGAAGTGGAAGACTTTGACGGAGACATTTAAATTAGTAAAACGGGGTGCGAGGGAAAAATGCGTATACAGGTAAAAATAATTTTTCTGCTTTCTGTGGTGAGTAGAGATGTGAACAGCGACGCAAAATGAATGAACCTCAGAAATTACATGTTTGCAAGGTATAAAAAAGTTTCATCAGCTTCATAATGAAAATAAAAAAGCTGTTATACACAAAGTTTAAATGCTCGTTATTGATAAATCAACGGTCCCATTTTAAGATAGAGAGAAGGATCTCTCGAAGAACAAGGTCCGCACAGTATGTACTACTGAATGAAATATTCAACGGGAGAGGGTGAGCAAAATAGCGAATGCGAAATAAGCACTTTTTTGCCTGACGCTTGATGTATTGTAAAATACGGCCTCAAAGACTAGAATTGGATGTAGTCTCTGTAGCAGGAGTGAACAAGTACTGTAGGTTAGGGCAAATTCAACCTCCTAAATTAAAAATGAGGTTTAAGAGTAAGATCCAGCTCGACTTCAAGCGTAGCATTTTGTATAACGTGAGAGCAAGGTCACATTCATGTTCAGTTAATGCGCTGAATAGCAATGACTAAACAGCGATAAAACTGAAAGTTGACAGCAATTCAGCTTGTGGCCCTCGAATGAATTTTTACACAACCAAGATAACTTGTTCATGACTTAAATGCATTCAGTGGTGGCCTGGAGTGCGAAGCGCGTCAACTTCAATATACATCAGAAAGAAAATTCATTATTATATGTTGCCAGAGTGTTTGCTTAAAAATAAAAATTGACCGCTTGACTTCTTCAGGAATACAGGTGTTTTGTTCGAAAGCAGTCAATTTTGTTCTTTTATGCGTTTTCAAGGTGACGTGGATGAATATGAAATTATAATTATTTATCAGATTTTACACTTTTTGTTCCCCGGTCAGATCCTGCAGAAGTTTAATTCAATTGGAATAATACTTTTGGTTGCCATTAGTCGGGCAATGAAGACTCAATTGAACCATACCTGTTGATTGATTCAGAAAATTTTAATAGGCTCACGTTAGCATTTTGACTACAGAAATGATCATTTTCACCTGGGCATTTCACAGCAAAACTAAAAAAAACATTTCTAGTATGAGGAATCTACTGCAAGCAAACGGAAATTTTGAGCTGTATTTCTATTTCCAAAAATTCTACAAATAATCCATCTCAGCAGCGACAAACAGTCTTTTCAGCAATAAACTGTTTATTTCCTCTCGCGCACTCATTAGAGTTCAAACCTTCCACAAGTAGGGCGAATAAAATTAAGGTGTACAATAAAGTGTAATAATTAAGGGCGAATGAAATTAGAGTGTATATGAAGTTGCATTAATTAAGGGCGAATAAAACTAAGGTGTATATTAAGGTGTAATAATTAAGGGCGATAAAATTGGAGTGTATATAAAGTCGCATTAATTAAGGGCGAATGAAATTAAGGTGTATATCAAGGTGTACTAAGTAAGGGCGAATAAAATTAACGTTCCACACCGCAGGACTGGACACTCCACATCCACTACACGCAGCCTCGCGACGCCGGCATCTACGAGTGCCAACTGAACGCTCATCCTCCCATCGGTGTGCTCACCACGCTCAACGTCATCGGTGAGTTACTCTTGTCCCTCGTGTTAGTGTTTGACTTTATTTGTTTTCAATTTCTGGTTAAATAAGTGTCCCCTATGGCCATCATTTGTGATTTTGGAGGAACAGATATGGCCTCTGGCTGTAACTTCTGGCTTTAGTGGCCCAGGTATGGGCCATGGAATGAATGGCTGATATCATGATGCCGTCTCGAAAAAGCTATGTTGGGAATAAAAGGCTCACTAACGTTAGCTTCCATTTTCTTGCACTAACACATTTACGGGTAATACATTTGCAACACGTGTAACTTATGTCTTGTTTCTGAAAATCTTTAATACGCACATATTGTGTGTTCGCTATGTGTTTTACGTTTTTAACAATGTTTACGTGGTGAAAATCTGCCTCAGACTGCTATTCACGAGCATAAGTCGAGGAGAAAATTTTCTTTGGTGTTTTTATCATTATTTTTATCACTGACTATGTGGTCATTGCTGAAATATTTCCACGTGCAAGAAAAATCGAACACTTACAATTTATTGACTAAATTGATCAACGAACTCATACGACTTAGTTGCTGACCATGCTATGAACAAGGTTTTCATAATTCATTGACCATAACGATTAATTAACTGGTGTTTTGATTTGAATTCTCGGTTGATACAAAGTGAATTGCTTAAAAATATTGTAATATAGCATCCCTCAGCCAGTGATAGAGCAACTCGACGCTGTGTTTGTTTGAGTGTCATTATCTTCCCAATGACAAATGGAGTATCATTTGCAACCAACAATCAATGCCGAGGAGAAATTTACTCATTCTGTCTGATTTAAATTCAAACTATTCTATCGAATCCACTGGGAAAGTGGTGACCAAAATTATTGCGTGCAGCGTGTTGTTAATTGTTTGTTGTAAATGTTTCGAATTTTTTCGCTATTGTAATTTCCTTTGTTTTTCATTTCAAAATGGTGCGCTGCGTGAGGTAATGAAATGTTAAGGTAAATGTTTTTTAAAAAATAGTTACCTCTTTCAAATTTACGTGATAATTCCATTAAACATTACACACCTGAGTTTTAGCATTAGATTTTGTGGATTTTTGAGTCATTTTCAGCTGTTTGAGTGCCATGTACCATGTACTGTATAAATGACATGTAGGGAGAGTTTTTTAAATTTTTGTTCAATTATTCGCGGGTTCCGTCGCTATTATTGGTATTACTGCATTATGAAATAAAACTCAACATGACATAATGAAATGTTCGTTTAATATCCCGTAGAGTTATTCATCATTTCACCCTGCTTTGTATCGGTATAAATGAAATCTCGTGAGAGGATTACTGATAAACTTTGTGACTTAAATTTCTTAGTGTGCTTTATTATTTCTGGGTTTTTACAAAAATATTCAAATGATTCGCATGGTGACACAGGCACCTGTTTGCTTCAAATACCGTTTCTCGTTCAATTTGCACAAGCTTATGAACCACAATAATGAACAGTGGTTAGCTCAAAACAGCAAACTAATTTTGAAAACTGCCAAGAGCTCAAGAAACTTGAGCAGTTTTCTCTTGAGTTAAATTTTATGAAGACCTTCACACGATCAGCTAGCAAAAGCATTGAAAACACACTTCATTTGTTTCTTCATCATGTTACAATATAAAACAATTTCTTCTACTGCGCTCTCGCCGACACTTTTGCATTTGTTCACTCTAATTGCTCAGCGATGAGGTATGCCTGTTTCCATTAACCTTAATCCTGTAAGTCACCGAGAGCATATTGTTAAAACAATCACAAGATCTCGGGAGCAAAGCGATTCGTTGTTAATGAAATCTGCATTTTCTAGGAGTGTGTTCTCTCGTTTGACACGACGAGTCAAATGATTCATACATTAGAATGAATGAGTGAAAAATATCAACTCAGCGGGAGAAATAAAGAGGCCTTCTTAACGTTTCAAATCTGGCAATGATGTGAATCGTTCATAACGATGAGCATGGGTGAGCAGCATCTGCACCAATTTCCGTTTTTACAGCTCTTCAAAAATGAAAAAAAACCTGCAGACGATTATGTGTCGCACCGATACTTTTACGGTGATCATCTATACTAACTAATTTCAGCTGTTTTGAAGGCTCTCACACTTCTGATCTCCAGATTTTAATGTAATCTTCAGCTTGAGACATGACTTTAAAGTTGTAATGAAATTTTTTTCACATATTTTTTGCAACATAATGGTAACTAATTAAAACTAAATACCATAAGCTACCCATAGCATCAATTATGATGGCAACAATTATAAATTGTAATTGTCTTCGACACTTTTGTGATCTTTTCAACGGGAATTCTTGAATACCTATCATTGAAAACATGTGTTAATAATTTTCAATTCATCTTTCCGCCTTCACAGCGAACAGTGCTGTGTCCGGATAGCAGAGAACAATTTTTCTATTTAAAGCACAGAATCTAATGATGTAGATTTATGTATTTTAGGATCTCTTTTTATCCCTGAATAAAAACCAGATCTCAATAGCACCAATAGTTCTTATCGTTTACAAATTTACTTGCAGATTTTTTAAATTTTTAGATTTAGTAGATTTAGTAGATTTTTTATGGCCATGTATTTATAATAGAAATGACTGATTTTGTTCTTTATTTTTTACTTTGAAGACTCTTAACTGAAGATGGAGCTGGTCTCCGAAACGTTTTACAGAACTGACTTAGTTCATAAATTTATAGTTCGTGAGAAATCTTAATTAAATATGATTTCAATACGTGGTGCTTTCTGCGTTTTTAAATTCCTAATGATCATTTGCCTCAAGAAAAGTAACTTCACTGCTTTTTGACGAATACTGTGGCGATGCGCGCGTTGTTGCGTGCCCGAGAGTATCACTGAAGCCCTCCGACTGACTTTTATTTTCAAAAAAATATTCGAAGCAGATAATCTATATTCATACAAGAGAGGATATAATATCGATACCAGCTTGTAATTCTGTGAGATTTCCACAGCCGCCTTTGAAATAAGTAGTTTAGAGTCAAGAGGCAGCAACTCATTTTTTTGCAATATCTTTATCGTGTATTAGATAGGTATTTAACCTAGTGTGAAATTGTTATGTTTTTCATAAAGTATGGTTCCTGTTAGTTTTTCGAGGTTTCCTTGAGGGTCAATTCGAGGGATTATGAAATACAATCCAAAATATTTTCAGCCCAATGTTCTCAAGTCCTTAAACGCTCAAGCGAAAATGAAATCGGATTCGTTAAACCAATTAAACGACGATGCACAATAATTTCATTATGTTTTTTACCATTTCAAGTTGACATATGAAGTTGGTCAAAATCGACATTTTCCAGGGAACTAACTTTTTGGGGCAATTACGAAAATTACTGCAGTGAGTTTTACAGCTCTTTTGTGTGGTCAAAACTCTTCGGCTGACTGCTGAAACTTTTATGTAGTTTATTCGTAAAAGATAACTTTGGTCAGTGGAGCTCGGAGTACTATAATCTTAGCCCCCAATTTGCTCGGTCACGCCTGAGCTGCCAACTAGTCTACATATTTAAAGCCATAAAATGTGCCACACAATTTTCCAGCGTTCTTCATATGAGGTGCAATAGCTCAATAACAAACGGTACTTTGTAATTCCTAGTAACTTTTATAAGCACTGCTCAATATTGACTAGAGAAGAGAGGTCAAGGGGCAATAAATCATTTCTAGAACCTGCATTGACCAAACTCAATTAATTTATGTCACAACTTCAAAATAAATGCTACAGAAAACATGGACTTAATATTCTAAGCTAAGAAAACTCCCGATTACGAAACTTTCATTACTGAGTTCGTAGGATTAGATTTGACAAAGAAGGCTTTAAAAGCCCCCTGACAACCCCATTAAGAAACTGCTGTACCTTTAAGAAATTACCTACTGGTAAAGTAGTTTCTTTTAACTTCAACTGAACAATTTAAAGAGGTTCCAAAAAATGCCCACAAAGCAACTTGAAGAGCTTAAAGAAGATCCGTTCAGATTGAATTAATTATAAATGTATTCTCGCACCAGAAGCTCATGAGAACACACAACATATCCTTCTTAAGTGCCGCTGTTGCTTCTACCACAAACCTTCCAAGGATCATTTTCAAGTGCAGAATTCTCGCACAAACACAAATCAACCGTTCGTGTCTTGTCCAAGCAGTAGAACTTAGCGCTCTGCGGCGCTGCAAAACATCATAACGTTCATGCACTTGTGAATCTAATGACTCCCATTTGTCGTGGCCGCGACAGAGGCAGTTGCCACCATAGCGGGGGGCCCCGAGATGTACATCCAAGTCGGCAGCTCCGTGCATCTGCAGTGCTCCATCGAGCGCTACACGGAGCCGCCTACCCACGTCTTCTGGTACCAGAACAGCAGGATGGTCAACTACGACGACCGCAGACAAGTGAGTGCTCAGTTCTTTGTGTTCTTCAAGTGGGTGTTGATTTAATGATGTACTTTAAGCGAGTGTTGAGTTAATAATGTTCTTTAAGTGAAGGTGTTGAGTTAATAATATTCTTTAAATGAGGATTGAGTTAATAATGCTCTTTAAATGAGTGTTCAGTTATGTTCTTAATGTGCGTGTTCAGTTCTTTGTGTTCTTTAAGTGAGTGTCAAGTTTTTTGTTTATATTGAGTTCTTTGTTTATATTGAGTTCTTTGTTTACATTGAGTTCTTTGTTTTCTTAAAATTCGTAAGACTTCATTTCTGAGTTTAAGCGCCCTGTACTTTTGCCTCGGTGATGCAGACATTTTTTCATGTTGTTGTGAAAAATGTTGCTTCTTTTTGGTCAATCTAATGTGGGTAATGAAGAGCCAAGCTGATTGATTCGTTCATGACAGTTGGTTAGGATGAATGAAAAAATTTGGAAATATCCACGTGATTACGAGTCTACCGAACGCAGAAAAGGGAGGCACCATCTGTAGTAATGCGCTCCTCTCACTTAATTTATCATCGCGGTACTGCTGGCAGCACACATTCTTAAAAATCGTGGATGCGCTACGTGCTGCAAGACGTAGCATGGCCAAGTCCACTCAAAAGAACTTGGGCTGCCAGCTGTACCGCTATCACGACGGAAATTGATCGAGAAAAGACTCTCTGAACCAAACGAAAAAAAATATAGTACTCACTAAACACTTTTTGACTAGCTCCATTTTTTACGACCACTCAAGTCAAGCTGGCCCTGGTAGGTTCAACTAATTTCAAAACCAGAAAACGAGTGTTTATTTGTCTCATGGCTGACGAACGAACTTGAAACCTTTCCTAGTTCGATTTTGCTCGCCATTTGTGAACAAAGTTGAGTGCTGTACCGAAATTCTAGACTTATTGACTACGGTACGGGAGGAGCAATAACACCAACCTATGAAGTTGGTTTTGCAGGAAAATTAAGTTTTAATAATTGAGTTCATTCGTGTCACTTTAAACGAATTATTTCCTTGAGCCAGAATTTCATCACGCGAAACATAAACTCATCAAAATTTAGTTCTCTCATCGCAATCGAATCGGATCGTTCAAGTTGTTTTCTTTCTTCTCAACTGAATAATTTCAACTTAAGTGAAGTCTTCCATTTCAACTGAATTATTTCACCTTAAATAAAATGAGTTATTTCAAATGAGCTTGAACATTTCACCTTGAATAATTCCCTTCCCCTGAGTTCAATCTTTCCTCTCATCTGAACAATTTCTCTTATTCTGAATCAAATCACCTTAACTGAATGATTTTCTATCGACTAAATCATTTCATTTCACCTGAATCACTTTACCTCGACTAGGCAATTTACTGACTTCCCTCATCTGGACAGTGAAGCAAATCTCAACTGATTTTCAGTTGAGGGAGAGCCTCAACTAAGGTGAGTACAACCTCAACTGGAGTTAATTAAGGTATAACCTCAACTGAAGTTAATTAAGGCGTAACCTCAACTTGAGTTCATTGAGGTTACACCTCAACTGGAATTAATTGAAGTGTAACCTCAACTGAGCTCAGTATAACCTCAACTGGAGTTAGTTGAAGTGTAACCTTAGCTGAAGTCACTATAGCCTCAACTGACCCACAGCACGATCTGCCCACAGTTCAGCGTGCTGTACGACGGCGCCGGGCTAAGCGAGCTACGTCTCGGCAGCGCCTCCTCCAGCGACTCTGGCAACTACAGCTGTGAGCCCTCCAATGCTCAGGCTGCCTCCATTGTTATCCACGTCATCACTGGTGAGTTCCCGGCAACTACAGTTGTGAGCCCTCCAATGCTCAGGCCGCCTCCATTGTTATCCACGTCATCACTGGTGAGTTCTTGGCAACTGCAGCTGTGGGCCCTCCAATGCTCATGCCGCCTCCGTTGTCATCCACGTCATCACTGGTGAGTTCCCGGCAACTACAGCTGTGAGCCCTCCAATGCTCAGACCGCCTCCATTGTTATCCACGTCATCACTAGTGGGTTCCCGGCAACTACAGCTGTGAGCCCTCCAATGCTCAGGCCGCCTCCATTGTTATCCACGTCATCACTAGTGGGTTCCCGGCAACTACAGCTGTGAGCCCTCCAATGCTCAGGCCGCCTCCGTTGTCATCCACGTCATCACTGGTGAGTTCCCGGCAACTACAGCTGAGAGCCCTCCAATGCTCAGGCCGCCTACATTGTCATCCACGTCATCACCGGTGGGTTTCTCGTGAAGCTTCAAGTTCAACGAGTGCATGTCTTCGGAGATGCTAATTTCTCAGTCGTTTTGGCAAAATGCCACATTCAGGAAGCGTGGTCGTTTTGATCGAGGTTTGAGTTGCTTTCGACTTTATTGTTTGTCATCAGTGATGATTCATTAAAGTTTTATCGATTTTCTCCAATCCGTGGAATTTACATCGTTCTCTCCGATGCTTTGATACGTACATCAGCATTGTACAAGATGGGAGGTTTTACCCGTTAATGATAAGAACAGTTTAATACAAAGAAACCCGTTCGTGCACAATCACTCGTCAATGGTTACCAACCAGATCAGTTTCGTAAATGATTCGTTAACACTTCGACCGCAACGTGCGCCACCGGTGGCCACGGAGGAGATTTTCAGAATACTGCTGGCCGACCAGTAGTCACAAACTCAATTTCCATAAATAATTAATCAAAACCAAAAAGGTATAATTCAGTTCATGTAAGCTATTTTCAAAATTGCCCACTACAACTGACTTTAAATTTGAGCTGAATATTGAAAATCGGTTTAACCCATTACGGTCGAAGTGTTAAAGGCTGAATTCTGATTTTCACAGGAGAAGCCCCCGCTGCGATGCAGAGCGCCTCCTCCTCGAACTACTACCACCACCTCGAGGTGGCGCTGTCCGCCCTCGCCCTGCACGTCCTCTCGAGACTAGGTCTTCCTCAGAGACAGGCTCGCAGATGAAAGAAACCTTTTCAAAAAACAATAATCTAATCTAGTCGATGTTTTCAGTTGATTTAGTAGACTGTATCTGAAGGCTCGAACTTCAAATGAATTACTATGTACTCTGAAGGTTTGAACTTCATATGAATTACCATGTATTCTGAAGGCTTAAGCTTCAAATGAATTCGTTGTAGACTACGCTCTGCTGGAAACATTTCTGCTTATTTTGAAATGTTCAGTCTTTAACAGGGCTTTGTAAGTGAAACCCCCAAAAATTTGGTCTGGACCCAAAATTGGAAATCGTAAAAATGGGCTCACTTGAATTGTGTACCAGTGTACGTTTCTTGTAGCTAAGAGGTGTTTTTAATATGGACTTTGTTGATAGAGAAACTAGGAAGGCAGTAAATGGATAAGCAGGTGTGAAACTTTGTAAGATATTTCTATAAATTCAGTGTTAGTGGCATCAGGCATAGAACATTGCCGCCAGTACAGACATTTACGGCATGTTACGCTGTGCCCAAAATGTTCAATGTATAATAAATGATGAGTATACTGTGAGAGATGTCGTATAAATTGGTAGTTATTAGAATATTTTATAGTCTAAGAGCACAATGTTTCAAGTGAAATTCCGAATGGGCAAGGGACGGCAATTTTTTTTGCATTTTTGACATGGTTTAGTGCACTTGAATGATTCAGAGTTTGAAATTTGAGGTTTGAAAATGATATTACTAGTGCTGAACGTTCTGGTCAATCGCTAGGGGAAATCAAATAACCTTTCATACTTGAATATTATAGAGTTATCAGTTATCTACGTGCACAGAATGTCATGGCAAACATGTACTTGCTGATGTAACTGAACAGTATTTGATTTAGTCCTACTTTACTCTTTTCAAATGCTGACAATCGAATTACTTATAATTGGGTTCAATAATCTGAACTAGAGAGTTTTTGAAGTTCAATAGGAATTATTTAGAACTGAAAGTTCTTAAGGAGATTTCTTCAAAATCGATGAATGTGTTCAGAGTTTGTGTTCACGTTTGGCTGCAGAAGTTCAGCGCTGTTCGCTTCGTTTTTCGGTGGGGATCTTTTTTCACTTTCTAAATACAGTTTCGGCGCATTTCTGAAGTGTTGTGTTACATTTTAATTGTGTTTCAGTTAAGTTTCATGGTTTCCTAATAGCTCCTTCAAAGTTCTGTTCTCAGCGAGGCTCATAAGTAAAAATGCAATATTATGGTTTAATTTTTAGGGAGCAATTTGTTCTGTATTGAACTTTGTGGGCCAATAATTTTTTCTGCAATATAACATTGTACGAAATATGGATGAGGAATACTTTTATTTAATAGAAGCACTTGAAAATTATTCGTATTCTGGCCCTACCTATGATATCAAACTTTCATAAGAGATAGGCTAGTTACTCTTATAAAGCGACGGCAAATCTGGCATACTGGAATTCAAATTGCGTTCGCTTTAAATTCTTAAAGACTTTCCTAGAGATATTGATGAACATTCATAAAGCAATGAGTATCTCTGTGTGTGCTCGTCCTTCTTATTCGTAGCTCTTTCAGTACACTGCATTCTGGTGAGAAAAAACGAGAAGCTGTAACCCTATCTTCATTTTGAAAACTGATCCATCTGGAAACGAAAGGCATTCGATACTTTACCGTATTGTCAGGGTTTGAGTTAGTGTAGAAAATAGTCTTTTTTGTTCCCTGGACCACAAGACAACCGTAAAAATACAGTCACAAAAGAAATATGATGCGCATGTATTAGAGAGATTGAATTCGAATTCCGCCACTAGGCGGTTTTGCTTTACCATGCAGTGCTGCTGAATTTGCAGAACGCAATCAGATCAATTTTTTGATCAATTTCCAAACCGTTGAGCCGAATTTGATTGCCTGGCCAAAAGTTTGAATATATTCATAGTTCCAGCGAGCCGTGTAAATGAACTGTTCACTGACGCAACCGTTCACCACCAGCGTAGAATGCCAGAAAGAATCGAGCACAGGGGGTCTAAATTCACAGAAAGTCATGTGTTCGGCAGTACATTTCGTGCTCAAGTGACACGACTTCATCTTTAGCGAACCTCTTCTTGCACGGACCAAAATTTAGCGCTTGTTGTCCGAGAAATATGAGTCTCTGTTATGAATAAATAAGACAAATTTTCATCCGTATTTAGGAGGCTTGGAAAAAATGTATGACTTGGGAATCGTTTGGGTTTTATCAAAAAGAAGTAGCAATACAATCTAATAGTTAAAGTGGGATATAGAAACTCGAGTGGAATTGTTTGATTAGTTAGCAAGGGATAAGAATACATGATGGATCTGGTCATGTAAATCGTTACAGTAATTATAAAATGTTCCATCACAAAGTTTTAAGTGATAAATTACAGATTCTTGACGACCGTCGCCAAGAAATATTTGAAAACATGTGAGAATAAAATTATTCCGTGTGTGTCGAGCAGTGTAATAAAAAATGGGTTATTTCTAAGTGGATATGTAATGATACATTTTTTTCTTTAATTGATTTCTTTGTAAGGATGCTTCAACCGAGATGAATCCTTATTTGGAAGATAGGGTCATTATCTACTAGCTACTTCCACGCACACGAACGAAGTTAATTCAGAAATGAAAAACTGGCAAATGTAATTGAAAGTTTGTTGTTTTTTAATACAGTTGCGAGTAAGCTCAGAAGTGTTGAAGTGTTTCATGTCAGATGAGTAGGGTGTCGAAAAATCGTTCCAGCTGAAATGAACGTCTTGAGCTACACGTGTTTCGTGTCAATTTTATGTGAAGAAAATGCTGAAAAAATCGATAACCTATAACAAAAGCCCGTGCGCGAAATGCACAATAAACGTTTTTATTATTTAAAGGATTTCCTACAAAAACTAGCGTTAAAGGACGTATTTTTTCTGAAGCAAAACTTGAGAGTGCAACAAATAAAAAAACGTGAAACTGAAAAAAAACAAATATTTTAATTCGTCATCAATTAAAAATTTGTTGTGATGATTTAGCCAAATTTTCTATTTATAATAACACCAGAGCTCCGTTACTGGTACTCTTTACGTTCGCTCTCATTTTTGTGCACATTATTAGAAATGTCACTCAGATTTGGAACGTATTTTGAATAGATAAATCGGCATGCTGCTGATATTTTATCTAATCTGAATGACAACTCGCTGCGCTTGTAACAAAAATCATTGGAAGCTTTTCATGCTAGTATTTTACACAGAAGAGTAGAGAATTGAATTCCTTAAAACGCTCACTGTCTCTAGAAGATGACTGCAAACTAGTATTTGCAGGTGTAGTGAATTATTAGTGTGTTTAAAGAGTAGTACTGAAAGTAGACATGAGAGTTTGCTGTAATTTTATAGGGGTTTTATGGTACTATGTATAATATTACATAATAAGTGACTGTTTATTCATCATTCTTACGCAGTATGATACAACTACATCCCTTGGCTTTTTATTACCGCATACTTTACATCTTGTCGATTTGTATATTTGTAGCTTTGTTATCGAGCAAATATAAACAATTTTTAATAAGTTTTTAAAATACTTTTGGACTCATAAAGTTACTTTTGCATCATTTGTGCGGTTTGCGGTTCGGATATGATGCCAATGTAGTTTGATCATTTGCTAGTATAAACGCGTCTAGAATTCTTTCACAATTCGAAATGGACATGAGCGTCTGAAAGGTTTTTGCAACACCTTGGCGACATGTAAGAATGAAATATTATTCTCTCAAAATACAGCGCACGAGTGTTTTTTACTCCCATGAATTAAGGTTGTTAAAGTTTTAGCTCTGAATCATACGGGCGAACACTGATTGACAAATGCAGGCGATGTCGGAGAACGCATTCACAAAGGTACGCGTTCAATATTTGTTCAGGATGGTATTGCAGAGTTCGTCTACAGAGCTGTAGGGCTGCAAAATTGAACTACCCATGACGTTATAAGTTCGTCGTAATCAATAAACCTAATAAAACTGCAATATAAGTTATGATCTGTAGAATATATTAGATTGAAACAGTTTATTGCAAAAAAGTGAGCATGGCAAAACCTTCAGTTTTACGCGTGTCGTAGACGGAATTTTCCAACATTGTTACTCTCTGTAGAAGCAATTTCTGGTTTTTAAATTTCCAATGTTTCTCCACGCAATGCATCAATTAACTTATTTTACTGAAAAAATCATTATTGGAAATCTAACGAGGAAAAACTCAAGAGGAAGATTTTATATCGTTATTGGAGAAATAAAAAAAAACGAATAATTTAGGAAATGCAAAAAGCTCTGTATTAGACGTCTCTGGAAATGCACAAGCTGTTAACTTGATCGATTGTTAAATAATTACCATGCTTTAGCCTGATGCCTAATTTTTAATTTTTCAAATGTGTTGTAAGAGAGAGGCTCAAAAGATTATTTCACATCGTAAGAGCATTACTTCTTTTAGAAATCGCTTAGCTTATAAATTAATGGATGATATATACGCGCTTGTTCTTCAATTTTGAAACCTCTAACATTCTTTGGAATTTATAGACTTGGACACGACAGTTCTACTCCTGTTGCTCTGGACATATTTTCAGATAATTATTTGTGTACTTGTCATGTTAGTTGTTAATGAATGTATCTGCTGTGCTTAGTCTATACTGTAGTTTACTAGAATAATTACTAAGTAGTAGAGAGAGGTAAACCTGTGAATAATTTGACTTAGGTGTATCTTGAAGTCCATATTTACTTTAATGAATGAACTTGTAAGGAATTATTTCGCTTAATTGCCCGATGCCAGTAACAAGTGACGCTCAGTCGCTTCGGTCTGCGTAAAAAATTACAAGATCAAATTGTGTTTTGTTAGCGTCTAACACTGCATCCCTATTCGTATAATGTCAGAAAATGATCATTTCATTAACTCTTTTTAAAATTTGAGAAGCACACGTATTACAAAAATCTTATACTACTAATTTAGCATACTGTTTGTCCAATTTACCCCACTATGACTCAAAGAGTGAATTTTTTTCCGATTAATTTGAATTCTCCAAATGAATCTTTGGGATAATTGATACTCAAAATAGCACATGAAGAGAGCGACAACTGCAACTCTGATTTGTTTCAGTGAAATATACTGCTAAATTTCTGGTGCTTAAACTCCGATGCTCCGCCATTTGCGCTCACAGCTTGACTTGAGCGAGTGAACGCCAGATCAGCGATGGATTGGGACTCAGGGGTGTGGTGTCTGCTTCGTTTGCGTGAAGAGCGAAATTATAATGCACGGTTCCTTGTGATGCACGGTCATTATAATGCATGAGTCGTAATGATACTGGGTCATTATACTAGATGGGGCGTTATGGTACATGGTCATTATAATACATGGGCGTTATAATACGTGGTCATTATAATACATGGGCGTTATAATACGTGGTCATTATAATGCATGGGTCGTAATGATACTGGGTAATTATACTAGATGGTGCGTTATGGTACATGGTCATTATAATACATGGGCGTTATAATACGTGGTCATTATAATGCATGGGTCCTAATGATGCGGGGTCATTAAGGTATCTGGGTCGGAATGACACATTGTCATTATTATATATCGGGCCTTATGATTTATGGTCATTATAATACATGGTTCGTTATGATACAGTCAGTATGGCAATTGGATAATTGTGACTTATGAGTTATTATGACGTATGGATCATTATGAAAAGTAAATTATTATCATTTCGAGGTGATTATCACATATAATTCAATATGATTAATTAATGGGTCATTGTGACATACGATTCTGTGTGATACATGGGTCATTATGAAATCATTATGATACTTTGGCCATTATGACTTATGGGTAATCATGGCATATGGCTTATTATGACGCATGGGTTATAAGGTAAGAAAATCATTATGACATATGGGCCGTTATGACAAATCGATCAACAGGATAAAAGAATCATGATATCAAGATCACTATGACATGTGATTCTTTATGATATACTGGTCATTCCGGCATATGGGTAATCATGACATGTGAATCATTATGACGAATGGGCCAATATGATAAATGAGTTTTTATTGAGGAAAATCATTTTTCTTTAATCGAATGTTCATTAGGAATTTAAAAACGAGGAATACTGCTCGTAATTTAGGCATCATTTAATATAACACATAGTCAAATCTATGAAACGTTTCGGAGTCCTGCTCCATCCTCAGTAAGTACAGTCTGAAAAAACGTAAGAAAACAAAAGTTCGTCAGACAAGTTGAAAATGCAAAATTGATAAAGAACTCATGTAAAAACTTCCAGCAGATAAGAACTATACATATTGTTTAAAACGTTTATTGTTTTTTCAAACATTTTTATGTGCCACTGGGAGACAAAGTGGCTTGATGATTGTCCCCTGGATTTCAAGCCTACGTTTTATCGTAGATACATTGACGACACTTTTGTATTGTTTAGAGATCCTGGCCATGTTCCACTATTTCTCGACTACTTGAATTTTAAGCATCATTCCATAAAATTTACTGTCGAAACCGAAGGTCATGATTGTATTCCCTTTTTAGATGCAAATGTTTTAAGAACCGGCAAAACTTTCACTACCTCTGTATATCGAAAACCTTCGTTCACAGGTTTGGGTTTGAGTTTTTTTAGCTTTTGTAGCTTCAGGTTCAAAGTGAATGCGATTAGGACGCTTGTAAACGGAGCTTACAATATTTGCTCTAGTTTTAAAATTCTTCATAATGAATTCAATTTCTTGCACGCTTTTTTTCGTAACAACGGGTTTCCCTCTTCCTTAATTTACACTAATGTTAAGAGGTTTTTGGCAAAAAATGTTCAAAAGTTAGTGACAATATCGACCCTGTACGATGTTTGTATTGCAGTTTTCCTTTCTTTGGCCAGTTGTCTGAGAAGATGTCTAGAGATTTGGAATTGCTCTTCAATCGCTATATTCCTGACGTAAGATTTTGCTTAATTTCTGCAAATTCATTTAAAATAGGCTCATTTTTTCGGTATAAAGATGTACTTCCGAAGCGAATGAGGGCGTCATTAGTTTACATATTTAGTTGTGTACAGTGTACATCGGGCTATGTCGGTATGACGACTTTACCGTTTTATATAAGGATTGCCCAACATCGCGGAGTTAGTTATCGTACTGGGAGGCCTCTTGCGCAACCGCCTCATTCGTCTGTGCGACTCCATGCAGAGCAGTGTGGTGCTGGAGTCGCTGAAGACCAATTTGAAATATTGTGCAATGCTTTTAATGATTCAGAACTAAGAACTTTAGAATCTTTGTACATAGCCAAAGAAAAACCCGTTTTAAACAATATGAATAGTTCTTATCCGCTGGAATTTTTTACGTGAGTTCTTTATCAATTTTGCATTTTCAACATGTCTGACGATCTTTTGTTTTCTTACGTTTTTTCAGACTACTTACTGAGGATGGAGCAGGACTCCGAAACGTTTTATAGATTTGACTATGTGTTGTATTAAATAATGCTTAACCTACGAGCAGTATTCCTCGTTTTTAAATTCCTAATGTGATTTTATGACATAGTCATTATGACAAAATGATCATTTGGTCATAAATATCATTATGTAAGAGTGATTTATTTCAGCAAATGAGCTATTATGACATTTACATTACAACATGAATGTGAGCCACATATGAACTTATTATGGCATCCATGTCATAATGACATTTTGATTTTTGCGATTTACTGCATATGTCATTATGACGAATGGGTCCTGTTGTAGTGCGAGTCATGGTGACCCACCAGTCACCAAGTGGGCTGTCACCTTCAGGTGGTCAAATTAGCCCGCTGTGTTACCAGTGGGTGAGTTTTAGAAGTGAGCTAATTATTATATTATTCTAAAGTTACCATCAGAAGACATAAGTGTGTCAGTTGATGTGCTTAGCTTTTTAGAAAAATGAAATTCAATTTTATTTTCAAGTTAAGAAATTCGAAACTAAAAATCTAAAAGTCGTTATTAGAAAGTCATTAGGAACTCAGTTTATGTGTTTAGCTCTTCAGAACATGAAATTAAATTTAATTTTCAAAAATGAAAACTCACTACATGAAACTCTCACACGAAGTTTGCTATGTTGATCGTGCTTAGATTATCCTAGTTTTCAATTTATGCTGGTCTAGAGGTATCCAATCTCTACGACAATCTCTCAGATTGGAAATTGTTGAAATTGTTGTTGATTGACTGGGAATTGTTGTGCGCATTGAATTATTGTATTACGCATCGTACAGAGATAGACAACGAGGAAGTACATGACTGGTTTTTGTGAGTCGTTGAGAAGAGATGAGATTTATACGCAAGCTACTTATCGTTTTTGCGTCGTTGAGGTTGTTGAGACATGTGTAAAACAAAGTAAAGAGGCCCTTCATACACTCAAGACGTATTATTGCAAATCAGAGCACGTCGCTGGCTGCAGTGAATGTAAAAAATTGACGCCCTTGAAATCATTGATGCATTTCTATGAGAGCCTGTTTCATAGAGGCCATTTCCATCAAATTTTCAAAAAGCGAAGACTGAAATCATGCCGACTCAGAGCTGCATGGAATTAATCGCACCGGTATCTTTCCAGTATGCTATCAGCAATACCTCTCACTCAAATGATACGAGAGAGAACTGTCTCCTACAAAATCACTTAACTCACTCAACTGGTCTCTTATTGCCGGTCACTGTCCTTACGGGGAGAGTTTGCTGTAGCAATAGAGCTCGGAAGGTCATCGGCTGCAGTCGATATCTTGTATCCGGGAGGTTCAGCTGAAAAGTCGTCGGGGCATCTGCTGCTCATAATCAGTGGCGTATCATTGAGAAGGCATAGTAAAACTGTGTTGCACGAATAGAGTATTTGATATGAGTGATGTTGCCATTTTATTTCGGACAAAAGCGATTTGAGAATAAATAAATAAATAAAAAAAACTAAATAATTAGACGATGTTTACACCACGGTTACTCTTGTTTGGATTTTAAGAAGAACATAGAATATTTAGATTCAGTTTCATACTTCCGCATGTACATTCGTACACAAGAACTCTTATATTCTAGAGGTCGAAATTCCTTTTTCATGAGGCGAACTGCTTCCACAAACTTAGCTTAAAAATATTTCATACGCTTCAGAACAACATGCGATATTTTCATTCCCATCAGGAAACGTTTTCGAATTTAGATGAGTTCAAGGCCAAAACACGAGGTTCTATCATAAACTCCATGATTGGTTTAATTAGTCAGAATTTCTGTTGATTAGATATCTATTTGGCATCAAAAATGATTTCTAAAGTAATTTTAAGGTAACTAAAACTAAAAGCTCCTCTAACTTACATATATGAGGATGTCTATATGACTGTACGTAGTGGTCAACGTTTTGTATAAAGAAATTGTACTAAAGATATATTTTAATTTTGGTGTGTTTCAATTTCCTTCCTTGAATAATTAATCTCAACTAAAGCGTTTACACTTACTCACAACAAAGTAAAACATTGTACGTGTCCAGTATGTACACCGAAATGTACATTGTTTGGTTTTAAAACTTTATGCAAAGAGCTTAGTCACTGATAAATGAAATCAGTTTCAGTATTTAAAGTAAGATTGGTTTATCGGTTAAACTTTTGGTTTTATTTGTACAGTAAACCGTGTCAGAAATGCAGATACATTCACATAAGAACGTACTCTTTGTATATTTATTCGCCTAATCACTCAGTAGGGAAAAATAGTTTCAATTATTGAAATTGCCAAAAAAGTGAGCGATTTCGATTTTCCTAAATTTAGGATCACGTCATCTTGCTAGGATTTAAAATTTGTCATAGTAATTAATCCCATCAAAGTTTGAGAACATCACACGGGAAAGCAGCAAATGGTCTAATAAAGCTCAAATCTCTCTGAAAATTTTTGTTGTAATAAATATTCGAATTGAACTCTAAAGCTCTCCATTTCCCTCGTGAAAGATTTGGATTAGATCCTCCAAGATTTGTTATTACGTTACTTAATTTTTCATTTCAAATAAAGTATGCACAAAAGTTTTCACTCACCAAGTAAGACTTGGACAATATTAAATAAAATTAATTTCAATATTCTTGGAGAATTTTTTTTATTACTCACATGGTTTTGAAGCAGATAATAATATTATTGTTACTCTAATGGCATACAGGATGAATTTCATAATTTCAACGGTATTCAAGAAAACATTTACAGGTTCAACAGTATGTTAGACGACGATAAAAACTCTATCAGTTTTCTTAACCTACAAACAACTTTGGGACTAGCACTTACGTAGAAGGGGATAGGAAATTTCTCTGTGCCTCCCATGCCGAAGTTGCGTTCAAAAAAGTTTTATTTGATTTTTGGTAAATTTCGTGAAACACCTAAAAACTATAACACGGTCTTGAGAAGTAAATTATTAAATTTCGTCAAAACTACAAATAAATAATCTTAGAGACGTTCAACGAAATATCATAACCGCTGAGGTGTTCATGGATCATCCATATAACCACTGTTGAAGTATCTAGTAAATATTTGCACTCCTTGCGCTGCAGCCTTCTATATCACCATGTGTGAGGTGGATTTGACCTAGCCTAACGATGACATTGGTTAAAGTTAGGTTAGGATAGGTTAGAATATGTTATGTTAATATAGGTTAGGTTAGAACATGTTATATAAAAATTTTATAAGAAATGTTGACCTAATTTTTTCATAGGTCCACCTATCTCATTGATCACATTGTCCGTGGAATTTCCACGGGTCCTGCTAGTTAAACATTAATATTTTAAACTGTAACTAGCAGGACCCGTGGAAATTCCGCGGACAATGTGATCAATAAGCTAGGTGGACCTATGAAAAAATTTGGTCAACATTACCTATAAAATTTTTATATAACATGTTCTAACCTAACCTATATTAACATAGCATATTCTAACCTATCCTAACCTAACTTTAACCAATGTCATCGTTAGGCTAGGTGGACCCGTGAAAAAATTCTGTCAACATTACCTTACCAATTCCAACATAACTTATTCTAACCTAACTTATACTATACTAGCCTACCCTAACCAACCTATCCTGATAATGTGTCAAACATAAAAAACCGTGGACCCGTGAAAAAATTTCATTAACATTACCTAACAAATTCTAACATGACATATTCTAACCTAAGCTATCCTAGACTAACATATTCTAACATATCTCTGTCTGACCTATGCTAACCGAACCTATCCCGATAATATGTCAAATATAAAAAAGGTGGACCTGTGAAAAAATTCCGTCAACATTACCTAACCTATGCTAATCTAACGGATCCTAACCTAACATATCCTAACCGAACCTATTCCGATAATCCAAAAAACATAAAAAACCGTCTCCCGTGAAAAAATTCAGTCAACATTACCTAACCTATCGTAACCTACAATATCTTTAACCTATCCTAACTTGACATATCTTTCCCCTATCCCAACCTAACATATCTTTAACCTATCCTAACCGAACTTTAACCAATGCCATTGCTAAGCTAGGTGGACTCGTGAAAAATTCGGACAAAAATTCTAACCTAACCTATCCTAACATGTATACACTAACCAATCCTATGCTAACAGAAGCGTTCCTGATAATTTTTCAAACATAAAAACCGTTGACCCGTGAATAAATGTCAACATTACGTAACCTATGCTAACTATCCTAACCTAACCTATCCTAACATAACCTATCCTGACCTAGCCTATCCTAACCTAACCTATCCCTACCTACCCTAACCTAACTTAACCTATCCTAGCCCTACCTATCCTAACTTAACTTAAACCAATGTCATTGTTAAAGCTAGGTGGACCCGTGAAAAAATTCGGTAAACATTGCCCAAGAGATTCTAACATAACATATTCTAACCTAACCCATGCTAACCCAACATATACCAACCTTTCCTATCAATTCTGCTTGTTACCTTATAAATAGTATCTTCGTAGACACGATACCGCGAGTCACGGCGCCTTCATAATAATGAGCAAAAGCCCGTGTGGATTACACGGTTTCAATAATTAACTCACTTCCAAGCATATAAGGTTGAAGTATGAAGGAAATGTATTTTAATGGCATTCTTTGATGTGGAAAGATTTCTGAAATAGTTACTGTAATTTAAAATCAAATTTTCATGCAATGCAAAGTTTATTGAAATGAAGGAAAAATGAAAAAAAATTACATAATGAAAGAAATATAAAAAATAACTAAAAAATAAAAGTAAATGAATAAATTGAAAATATTGAAATAAAGAGAAAAATTGAAATAAAGAAAGAAATAAAAAGTACATGAAAAATTAAAATGAACTACAAAAATATACATAAAGAAAAAAAAATTTGAAAAAAATAAATCAACAAAAACATGAAAATATATACAAACTATAAAAAATTAAAAATTAAATAAAATAAACTATGGAAACAAATTTTTTACAAATGGAAAAAAAAATAAAAATAAATCAATAAGTGAAAAAAATAAAAAAAAATCAATTGAAAAACTTGAAATTGAAAAAATGAAAAATTGAAATAGTTAAAGAAAAAATGGCATAATTGAAAAAATTGAACTAATAGAAAAAAATGAAAAATTGAAAAAAGTGGAAAAAATGACAACATTTATAAAAATTAACACATTGAAAAATTTAAAATGAAAAAAAATATTGAAAAATTAGAAAAAATCTGCAAATAAATAATTAAAAACCTTAAAAATTGAAAAAAAATAATAATTAAAAAAGGGAAAAATTAAAAATATATAAAAAATTAATGAAATAAAAATAAATTAAACAAATTAAAAATATTCACATATATATATAAATAAACAAATAAAAAACTGACATTTACAAAATGCAAAAAAAAAAAATAAATTACATTAAATTTTTTTATAAATATACAAAAATAAAAAACATGATAAAAAGCATAATAATTATCCGACCCCAACCTAATATAACCTATCCTACTTATCCTTTCGTGATAAAATGTCAAACGTATCAATGCATGTAACCTAACCCAACCAAATCTAGCCTACCTATCCTATCCAGCCTATTGGATGTGGAGCGTTACCCACGAACTTAGTTTTAAGCGTATTAATATATAGATGTTTAAAGTTGCAATCATCATCTGACTAATCGCAACATCGAAAAATTCTTGGTATTCAATAATCAGTATTCACTGTTTTAAAATTCAGGAGCTAGAATCGACTGACTTTCTCTTGCACAGGACAATCCAGCCCTTTGGTGCTCCAGTCAGTTGATGCACCAGCTCTTTGGTGCTCCAGTCAGTTGATGCACCAGCTCTTTGGTGCTCCAGTCATTTGATGCACCAGCCCTTTTGGTGCTCCAGTCATTTGATGCACCAGCCTTTTGGTGCTCCAGTCATTTGATGCACCAGCCTTTATGCTCCTGTCATTTGATGCACCAGCCTTTTTTTTGCTCCAGTCATTTGATACACTATGCCTTTGGGTATCCAGTCAATTGATGCACCAGCCATTTGCTATGGCAGTCACTTGATGTAGAAGCTAACAAGTTGAGAGAATTGCTTGGTGTCTGGTTTCGCAATGAAAATATTTCATAAGTGAAAGATAAAATGACGAGTTGGAACAAAACTAAAATTGTGGTAACACGACACACCGCACCGCAAACTGCGTGCTGCAGAGTGTGTGCTGTAAATTCCTGGCTTCGTATTACGGCCTCAAATATCGAGCAGCAAATTACGTGCCGTGAGCTACGGGCAGCAAATTTATTGCCACAAACTACGTGTTGCAAACTACGTATTCACGTCAAAGCAAACTCACACTGCGGAGTAGGTCTCTGTAATGCATTTTAAATTGTATTGGATAAAATTACATGCATGAATAAAATGTTATCTTACGAAATCTCTGCTTTTTTTCATAGGTAAAGTTAAAAAAATCAAGTGTGGCAGATATAACATCGGAAAATTGTGATTATATGTTGCTGTTTAATTCCAACGTATTTCCGAACAGTCCATGTGGTGCTCTCATTAGTGGTGAAAAACAGTGTTCAATAAATTACACGCGCGAAACAGAGTAGTTACGTTGATAACGCATAATTTTTCCAGGAACAGTCGTAGGGCTGGGAATCGTACTCCGTTTTCAGAACGACTTGAAATGATCCGGATTTACAACTTCTAGATAAATTTAGTGTCCAGTTCGTCTGGAAGCGACACGCTGAGTCGAACGCTTTGGAAATCACCGTTCCAGGCAAATCGATTTGATGCATCGATCAGATTAAGTTTCGCGCCACGGTGGTTCGGTTTTCAGACCTTAAAATACTACTTAATTTAGTAAACTGGACGTCGACTATACCCGTATAATCTATTCAAAGTTAACCGTCCGCGTATTTTTTCGTTTTGCAACGATTTAAAAGTTTGAAATCAATAGAGTTGGGCTTTCAAGAATGGTGATCGGAGAGAAAACATTTGAAGCTTGTGATTTGAAAATATATTAAATTGTTTCATATGGTAGACCAATGGTGAATCGAGCTTTTCAGCTTGAATAGGAAAAACTCATGGGTTAATTTTATTTCTATGAAACTGTGAGTTTGGCAGACGCATTCGTGCATGCGCTCTTAAAAAATGAGAGCAACGAGGTTACAAAATCGAGTGAGCAGAGGGATCTTTTCTATTGTAGAGATTTTTGACATCATTTAATTTAGTAGCTTTCTGTGAACATGAAGGGATAAACCAGCCGTAGTAGTAAGGTGAGAAAAAAATCAGTTCATTTCTATTTGAACTCCTGAAAATATCAAGGGAAACTAACTAGCCTTATTAACAAAGAGCACTTTTTAAATTGCAACAAGGCTAGGCACCAGCTAATCAATCGAACTCATGTTCATACACATTTTCTTTGACGTACAGACAGAGGAGTTTCGATATTAGTCTTTCTTTAGATGGAGTATTCAATTTCCTTCAGAAATGCTACTGAGTTTAAAAACATAGCAATAGTACTCAAGTGAGAGATATGTGTAGAATACCATATGAGTTCAATAAAGATCGTTTCCAAAGAAATCATGTTTATGTTAAAGGTTTTTCGAAATCTCATAATTACCTCGGCACTAGTGTTTTTCAAATACTTTTTGCCACAACATTCATCCCGCACGACTCTTTACGAACAGTTACGGTAGTAATTTTTAGTTGCTCACTGTGAAGTCAGGAAATAGCTCTAGTTCAGGCTAGTAACAACACAATTTTCAACATTTTCACGTCCAGTATACCACATTGATCTATGCATCTTGTGAATGAGCAAAATGGTGATAGTGTTCTTAACTTGCATGATGTTAATTGGAGCTTAGAAACTAGTAGAACCTTTAATCAGGCTAGTGTCCTTGATTAAAACCAACACACAAACTACACTTGCCATTTTGGAATCATCAATGTACAATAACATGGTTTTTAGCGCAAAAAGGAGGTGTAATTTAGCATGTAAAAATAATCAAAGGTACAATACAGTCACCACTTTAAGAAAATTTCTATAAACAAAAGTATTTACCATTACTTTTCTAATTGACTCTCATTTTAGCTTAGCACTTTTAAAGTGACTCGGTTATTTTCAGTGTCATTGAACTGCTTTTGAAACTGATTTTTTTTTCAAATAATGGAAAATTAAATTTTTTCTATAAGTTACCTTGCTCATTTAATTCATCAAATTACACCTACATCATCTATAATGTTTTCTGAGCCCAAGCTATTTATTTTAATGAATAATAATAGTGCTGGAGGTGGGTGTTTCACTTTAGGAGCCAAAAATCGTGTTGTTGTTGGGTATTTCAATTCATTCATCAAAAAACTTTGCATATTACACAACATGCGAGGGGCAAAGGACTCTTAAAACATTTCAGCGACAAAAAACGAATAAAAATTTTTATCACATGTTCAATGTGGTCTAGTCTCTCTGGAAGAATGCAAGTAAAATTTTAAAAAATGCAAACATTGTTTTCGTTAGAACGAAAAAAGAGCCAACGTAACCAAAAACAACTTAATAAAACCGAGTTTTAAGACTTCAAAATCTCACTTCGGACCCATTTCACCTACTATTCTTTCTTGTTTTTGCCTTTTGAAGCGACTTTGCCTTTACGTTTCACGCAGAAAGACACGGCCTTTTTGATCAGCCTGTAAAGGACGAAGACCGCAAGATGCACCAGTACGATAAGGTCCAAGTAAAGGAACTCCACCCAACTGAGGTTTTTGGCTGGTGACTGGAGGTGCACGGCCCCGCGATGTCTAATGACGTACTCTGTCCAGAACACGGCCGTATCGACTGGGTTCATGGGCTGATCGCGGAAATGCGATGACATTCTGTCAATGTTTTCTTGGTACCTGCAAATATTCACAGAACATTGTGAGCCAGGGAACGCATGTCTATGTTTACTATGAACATACAGCGGCTCTATAGACTTATACTTCGGCTTGGATTCATTAGATCAGTTATTAACTAAGAGCAATTTCCACCTTACTATGTGGTTTCTTCTAATAAGTAAAGTAAGCAAACAGCATTCAGAAAACTAAACTTCGGAAGAAAAAGTTTTACTGTAGAGTTTTTAGAATGTTACAGGAGCCAAATGAAAAGCTTAACCCTATTATTTGCCAAGTAATTAGTATTTCTTACTTTGGATTGTTGATGAGCTCATTTATAGTTGAGGTCAATAACTCAACCGTTAGGCTTTTCCAGCTCAGAGGGAGTCCAATTCCAGCGTTTTCCCAGGTCTTCGCATTCTTTTCCTGGTCGGCGAAGAGCGGAAGGCCAAGAATTGGCGTGCGGTGATAAATTGCCTCCTGAGACCCGAGCAGACCACAGTGGGAGATGAACACTTTGACGTTCGGGTGAGCTGAAACATGAGCAAAATCACAGCAACGATGATTTGTGATGCAGATTATTTCTTTTTTTTCAATAAAGATTGGAATCTAATAAAAAGAATCCTCCGGTTGTCAAATTATCGAAAGGTAAATGGTATTCCAAAGTACTGAAGTTCTTTCACTCCATGCATCACGCATTCTAATCAGACGTTAGTCGAAAACTCAGATGACTTATTTCTCTGAAGGTAACTAAGAGAGCATCACTCACACCACTTTGGACTAAAGTACCTCAACATCTAATTCAATTTTTACCCAAGACATCCTGTTGTGGCATCCACTTCTTGAGGAACACGTTTTGGCTGATGGTGTCCAGTTCTTCTTCGTATTTCCAGAGAACTTTGTAAGGCAATTTGGAGAACGTTGTGAGGATCACCTCCATGTATTCTGGTGGCATCGAGCTGCTACGAGCGACGGAACCCAAGCTCATGTACACAACGGGTGTCGAACCTGACAGGAAATCTTCAATGTCCTGCAAGGTAAATCATTTTACAGGAAGTTCCTCAAGGTTCTGTGTTGGGGCTATCTTATAAAGATAAGGGACCTGGACACTACATGCATCAGTTAGTTAAGAACCTGACGCAAACTAATAAATCGCTTTTTAGTTCAATATTGTCTCTGTTTTATTTTCAGTTCTGCATGAGAAATTTTCAAAAACTTCCAACGCCTCTAGAACTTATACAGGTTGTATCAATTCTGTAAAGTCTCAGAACCAATTCAAAAGGAAATAAGATCTTAAATTAACTACATGGGTACTTTTTGTTGGGGAACCACGGTTTTATACGCTGTAGACTTCTTTTCCGTATGTTCTCCAAACTTTATCATACAACCTACATCATCAAATAGAAATTTGTTGTCTCACTACCTACACATGTAATGATTTTCGACTAATTTGATGAATGTACGAGGGCGTACGACTATCTGGAGATATACTTATTTTAAAGAAGAAAATTCAAGTGCGAAAGGGTGTGTTGTTCTACGATGTAAACTACTAAAAGGTTCATCTAAAAATCCATTTGAAAAAATACAAATCTAAATTAGGTTAATAAGAAAAGCTTAAGATGTGATCTGCTGCAAACCTGAAAACCACTATCAAGATATACGGCATTTCAATTTGCATTTAACATTTTCTTTTCGTACCCGTCACTTGAACGATGCAAATGAAAATGCTTCACCAGAATGATGTGATGAAAAAAGCTTCCCTAGGATGATTAGAATGGAAAGCTTCAAAATGGAAAGCCTGCTCTGCATCAATTGGGTTGCAAAAATAAGAGACTTCTACTCGTAAAAAAATTTAGTAAAATTTTCCAAATTGCAACGAGAGAGTTAGGATATGCTCACCTTAGGCAGAGGTTTGGCAGGCCTGAGGTGAATGCCACCGACTTCTACTTGGTTGGGCAGGAGTGGCACGGGCATGCCGATGGAGTGATGTGTGTTGAGTAGCGTCAGACTTTCATTCTTTATGAGGTCATCTATGCTCGGCAGGTTCGGAAAACGCTTTGAAATCTGGGCAGAATTACGGGTTAGAATTGTAAAGTAGGATGCACGATTTCGTTAGGGCCGCCGTCACAGGGAGACCAAATGGTAACGTTTCATCACAGTCATCCACAGTCAGCGGCACTACTCGGTCTGTCCTGGGCCACGAAACAATCAGATTTCAGGTTTAGTTTGATCAAACTGGTCCCAAACTAAGGCTGAAATCTGATGGTTTCGTGACGCTAGACAGACCGAATAGTGCCGCTGACTGTAGATGATTGTGATGAAACGTTACCATTTGGTCCCCGTGTGAAGGCGGCCTAAGAGAAGTCCCCAGTTTTGCCCGACAATCAGTATCCAATTGAGCGGAACTTCTTTTTCTCCACATTTTCAATCGGTGGTCACTAAGGGAATTTTCATGATTCGGGTTATTCACGGGTGGTCATTAACTGCATTTTTGTACATTTAATCAAATGGGGACGGAGGACACAGTTCAGTTTTATTGTATCATTTCTTTGGTTAAAAATTAAAGTTGAAATTAATTGGTCTTGAATCTCAACTTTCAGTTAAACAAGCCGGTGTTACCGGCTAGATAAATTTACACATCACATCTTACAAAATCGTTTAATTCAGACATAAGTCCTATAATGGGATGGAGGGGTACTTTAACTTTAATACAGTTCGCTGTTGTTGGCATTTATTTATTCAATTACTTGTTTGTATTTTTATTTATCATTCATTTACTTATTTATTTTTTAATTGATTTTTTCTTACATTTTCATTTATTCATTCATTCATTCACTCATACATCCATCTATCCATTCATCCATCCATCCATTCATCCATCCATCCATCCATTCATTCATCCATCCATTCATTCATCCATCCATTCATTCATCAATACATCCATCCATTCATCCATCCATCCATTCATTCATGCATCCATTCATCCATCCATCCATCCATTCATCCATCCATCCATCCATTCATTCATCCATTCATCTATTCATTCATCCATTCATTCATCCATCCACTCATCCATTCATCCATTCATTCATTCATTCACTCATCCATCCATCCATCCATTCATCCATCCATCCATCCATCCATTCATCCACCCATCCATCCATTCATCCATCCATCCATCCATCCATTCATCCATCCATCCATCCATCCATCCATTCATTCATTCATTCATCCATTCATTCATCCATTCATCCATCCATTCATCCATCCATCCATTCATCCATCCACCCACCCATTCATCCACTCATTCGTTCACACATTCATTCATTCATTCATTTATTCATTCATTCATCTATTCATTCATTTATCCATCCATATTCATTCATTCATTCATTGATTCATTCTTCCATTCATTTATCCATTCATTCATCCATTCATCCATCCATCCACTCATCCATCCATCCATCCATCCATCCATCCATCCATTCATTCATTCATTCATCCATTCATTCATCCATTCATCCATCCATTCATCCATCCATCCATTCATCCATCCACCCACCCACTCATCCACTCATTCGTTCACACATTCATTCATTCATTTATTCATTCATTCATCTATTCATTCATTTATCCATCCGTATTCACTAATTCATCCATTCATCCATTAATCCATTCATCCATTCATTCATTTATCCATTCATTCATCCATTCATTAATTAATTCATTCTTTCATTCATTCATCCATTCATCCATTAATCGTTCCATTCATACGTTCATTCATTCATTCATTCATTCATTCGTTAATCTACTCATTTATTCATAAGTTAACTGATTTATTTTTTCATTTGATTTATTTCACCATTTTTATGATTGCCTCTAATTGCTTGGCTCCAGCAATTAGATGACTTAATAAACTGGAGCAATGATGGCTGGGCCACAAATATTCGGGAGAAATTGGTGATCGTCACAAACCGAAGTTCGCGATCGGAAACGATAATTATTTCTTTGCGATACAGCATCACAAGTTATATTCGCAAGCCCTCACGATTCACATGTCCCAAGTTATATTCGCAAGTCCTAACGGTGAACGTGTTAAGAGTTAAATTCAAAAGTTGTTGTATTACGCATGCTGCTTCTAATGGAGTGAATCGTACAAAGTGCCCTTCGAAACTAAAATAAACACACCTCGTTTTGTGTAGGGGTCAGAATGGTTGACTTCCACATCGGCGGTATAGTTATGGTCAAGAACAAGTTCATGAAGCGGTGCCACATGGAGTAGGGCCGAGAATACTCCTCGATGAAGTTGGGCACGTAGGCGGGGTTGAGCACATTGCCCATCATGGCGCTTTGGTCCGCCTTGATTCCACTTACGGTCACCGTAATGTACGGTTTCTCGTGAACGAAGGGGAACGCTGCCTGGAGTAGGGGGGATGATGTTCATAATTACTATTTAATTTTCGGTTGTAATTTCGTGCTTTAGATACTGTTGATTATTTTATTGGAAGTTATTAAAAATATTGTGTTCAAATTTGGTCCCTAATTTCTTAACAGAGCGGTACGTTAATGCAAAACAATGCATTACAAATTTCGTTTTGTTTTCTTAACATTTGATACGTACGTTCTAGGTTGCGTTGGATGAGGTATGTGTTCGAACTAACATATGTATACTGGTTTTATTGTACAACTCATTGACAGATGTTTCGAAACAAGTAACAGTTATTAATTGCGGTACCAATTTTATCGCAGTAAAAAATCAAACCCATGTCGTCATGTATGACTTGTTATTCAAACGGTAGTCAGAGCTTCGTTATCGATCTGAATTAATTTTTTTTTCAAACATTTCGTTAAATGATGTCAACGGTCAGAGTTACGCTGATTTTTCTAGCCTAATTCTTCTGAGTTAAAATTTATTTGTCTCCAAGTTTGTTCATAAATAATCGCAGTTTAACCTTAATCGAGGTGTGATTACGATTCATCGTTGGCTAAAGCTGACAACCGCTAATTCTCGAGATTTTTGCATCGGAAGAAAAAAATTTAAACTGTTTTCATTATTTTCTCAGAGTTATAACAATCAAGGAATATTTTCTAATTAAATATTGTGCTAGGAAGTGAACACCACGAAAAACAAAACGAACTCAACTCTTGGGCCTGTGCGTGATTGGCTCCAGGCTGCATAAAAGACCCGAACTTATGAACGGAGCATTTGCTCATTTCTGTTTTCACATTTTAATGAGATCACATGTGAAATAAACATATTTTTATTTCTCAGGAAATATCAAAATTTAATCAATCCTATTTCAACTAAACTCCTAAACAGAACAGTTCTGGGCTGCAATTCTCTCTTTGTAATTCGTTGCTTGACTTTCAGTCTGTGCCACAGCTTTCCTATAATTGAGAGAAGTAATTCAAGACCAAGGTAATTATCCAAGGTAATCCAAAGTAACCATATTAATTAACAAAGTAATTCATCTTCAGCCGAAATACCCACTCAAATCATATTCAAAGTTACACCATGCTTCATAGTTTTGAATTTAATAATCGTGGTAAGTCATCATCAATGCAAATACTTCGGTGTAATGGTTTCGTTATGAAAATTTATTTATGAACGTGAATCTTTTTCAGCAGAATATTTTCTCATAATATATTAGGTTTCAGTTTCGTGGCATTACTCATTTTAAGTAAAAGCTATTCATCTTGAAAGGGATTACCAAGTGTAATCCCACTTCATGTAATCTTACTCCATTACCCAGGGAAATTTTCCTCATAATAATTATAATTACCAATACAACTCATCGTCGAAAGAATTAAGTCACATTTCAAGTCTTTCCCCAGCTTAATCATCCCCACGGTATTTTTTATTCTCATAGAGGAAGTTACATGCAGAAATTTACATCATTGTGCATTTAAAAAGTTGAATGAAATCATTGTAATATTTTTCAAACGGCATGCATAATGTATTTAGTTCGTGAATTATGAACATAGTTTTGATTTTTATGTCTAAAACGTGATACTTTCTTATGACCAAAACATGCATAACAGCCTTTCACTTAATATTTGATCATATTTCACTTGAATGTTTTTCTTCTTTTTTTCTTTTTTCCATGGAACATCTTAATTTTCAGTGGACGTTATACTATACGTTTTGAGCTACAAGTATCGTTTCTGTCAATGGTAGAAAATTCAGTCCTCTGACACATCTTCTCTCTGTCAAAATAACGTCGTACAAAAAACAAAGGTGAAAAAAAGCTAGCTGTGTGCGGTACAACACAGTTCAAACAATCTTCGAGTTCAGATTCAAGTCTGATTTTCAGAAACGGATCTTAAATTCCAGTGGAGAAGAAATGCCTTCAATTTAAATTCTCAAAAGTGTAAAATTTCTTGACGATCATAAGTACATGCTCATTGGCGTATGAAATTGAAAGTGAAAGTCATTTGTACATGAATACATTTGCGATTATCTGCCTGCCATTTCCACAAAAACATGTTTTCAAATTATTACATTTCTGCATTTTATTTCATAACTTTGTTTTTTGACCCTAAGGAAATTCTAAAAAAACTGCAAACATTCCTGAACACATACCTCATTAAAAAGAGAATGAACGATCATAAGGTCGAATTGGTCCCTCCTATTATAGAGCTCCTTCACTGCTGGCACGTCATACAGTTCTCTTGCAATGGTACCAAACATGATGGCAAAGTCCTGAAACATTTTGGCTTCGTCCTCGACAGCCTCAAACATGTTCTGATCACTGGAATCGAAGTGACGCAAGCCGTGATCGATGTAGGTGATGTTAGGGTTGTCATCAGGCGGTGGTAACATGTTTAGCATTGTCACCTGTAGAAAAAAGAATTCAGGTACATCTAAACAAATTAATTTGCACATTATAGTAGCTTATTTAAAATTTGCGTGGTGTATTGTAGATCAGTACGTGTGGTCTATCATTACGTTGAGCACAACATTTTCATTCAAATATTCACTACAAGCATGTATTTCTTAAATCGCTTGGGTGTAATTGTAAGTAAACATTGTATTTATTCAATTAAAATGCGATTCAGTCATTGCTAGATTCCCATGATTTCTAAATTAAATCTTTACCTGTGGTGATTGTTTCACTCTACTAAAAGAAACAGCTAATTATATCGATCAATCTTAGCTTCACTAATTTTTTTCTCGTTTTCTCGACAGAAAAAAACGATATTAGCATCATGGGGCACACATAGATAATATGAACTATGTTGGAACCACAGTGCACACAGTTCTCAGAACATCCGAAAAATAATACAAAAAAAATTTCAGACACCTATTTGAAGTCTTCTACTCAAAACTGACACTCTAGGCTCACACTCTGCGGGATGTGAAAATTCGATCGACAACCTATTGTTCTCTACCGTAAAATGAGCATCGAAAATCAACCATAAACCTTATCCATAAAATTTGATGTTTCATCCATCGACATTTTGGTACCTACACCATAGATGTGTAATTCAGAAACTATTTTCAGTTGTCAACCTAATGCCCTCGACGCATACCCTATTTTAGCAGTCTCACCTTAATCCCAACACACAGAACACATTTCAGCCCTTTACCATATGTTCTATGCACAAAACCCATTTCAGTGGTTACGTTCTTACCACACAACAACTTCCATCTGTTTACCTTACTTTCCCATCACACAACACACTCCTTCTGTTTACCTCACGTTCCTAACACACAACACACTCCAGCAGTCAACCCCACGATCCTATCACACAACACACACCAGCAGCCGACCCCCAGTTCCTATCACCTTATGTCCTCTCGCCGCAAGCGCCGATGCGAGGGGCAAGAATACGTTGCGATGGCTCCTGGAGCAGCTTGGCAGCAGCATAAGGATGTCGTACGATCTTTCTGGAGGACCCAAATCGCCCTGCACGCCTTGATGTATCACGGCCATCAGCACCACCACGACGATGACTCCGCTTATCGTCGACATCGTCCTGCAGAAAAAAGACAGAAAATTTCCACAACTTTGCTTGCACGTAAAAATCAGTCTGGTGTTTACGAGCCTCTTGAGGGCGTTGCGGTTAAACGAGCGTGTATGAAGACGGTGGAGAGATTTGTACGAGGCTTGAAGACTTGAGGCCTGCAGAAAATAACGCACAGGGGTCAACACACGCGCTAGTCTAATGCCCTCATCATCATCATCAACGCCTTAGGGATGATGTACTGTAGGAGCTTCTTCGGAGACAACTTTACACCTGCTGTAAATTTGCAGGTAATGTGATGGCGTATGGTATTATTCAGCTTGAGGCAGGAAAATCTCTACCGCTACTCAACATGCTTGTTAAGTTCAAAATTGGGGAATAAATTCAATTTAAATGTTTGATAAGTCGAACAAAACCAAAAAATAAATAAGAAATGAATTATGCTGGAATATTAATTCAAGAGATTGCGTATCGCACGCATGAACTATCAATAGCATTTTGAATTCTATGATGTAAAGTCACTACGAATGTAGTGACTTTACGACAAAAAGTAGGAATCGTATCGCTGAACTGAACTGAAAACTGCACAGACCTAACAATAAATAGATTATCATTCCCTTTTCTAAAGCTCCATCATTACAGTCGTGTATTAAGAATAATTTTCAGCATCTTAACGTGAGTAAAAGAAGTGAGTGAGTGAAGTACGAGATGAATGACTAGCAGAGTTCTCATTCTATCCTCTTTCAATCGTCGTGTCGGTTTCCTATAATTACAAGAAGAGCTGCTCATATTCTGGCGAAAGTACAGCAAGTGCTGACTGAGATCGACCAGCAATTTTTTGGTCAAAAAGGGGTTCCTCACCCTAACGCTACGGAAAAAAACACACCAATCAAAGCAGACCTGGACCAAGAAGCTAATAGTTTAGGCTGAAACATTCAAAAAAATGTTAAAAATATTTACACTTATTATTGACTGAATTACTGTACAGTACAAGTATTTTCTTAGGAGAATAATGGTTCACCTTTCCGTTGGTTAATACTTCTAAACAATCTGCATCGTGTTCTTTCTGCAGTTATTGCATCGAATATTGCAGGGGTGTCATTCGAATCCTTACAACACTCAGCCATTTCGCGAAAACGTTAATAAATCACCTCTACTCCAACATCGGTACTATTTAACACAATAGAGGCGTTATTTCATAAATAATATTTATTTTCTTAATTATCGTGGTTGCGTACTTTTACTCATCGAAAATTTATTTCATCATTTAAGGATCAGAGCTGGTTATTTACTTGAACGTAGCTTCATTGTATTGATGGCGCCATTTCCGCACAGCTGCACTTTATTCATGCTATAACAGCAATCGAATATCAATGTAATGGCAATATAGTTTTGAAATAACGGCGATGTAAACTAAAAATTATGACAACATTATTTCAACAGAAGCACTGCATTAATTTTATCTAACGGATTCATCTTAAAGAGATTTTACGCCAATGCACTTATTCTGGGCTATGAAATGATTAATACAACACTTCCAAAACGACTTCCCTTATCGAGAGTTTATTTTAATCAGGGAATTAGTTGTGTTCATGAGGGCCAATAATATTGACTCCCTATTTCTGGAGTTTTGCAGCTTGATATTAAATAACTTTTTGCCATCGTGAGTTTTCAGATGTAGTCCAAAAACGACCCAAGCAGCATGAGAGCTATCAATGGACTTGAATTAGTTGGAGATCGCTATTCAAATTTTGATCCACAAGAACCCTCATCCATACTCCACAATACTGTTGCGTGAAACACAGGTTATGTGGTCATACATGAATAATTGGCACGCAATAAAATTTAGTGGCGACAACAGCGGTTCCTTGTCATTATGTAATTGAGAATATCTTATTGATTTCGTACGCACCTGTTAACTTGGCCGTTTCAAAGTAAAGTACCCACTCTCCTGGCATGCGAACACGACTGTTAAAAAACGAAATGACTAGGTTTAGACAAGATTACTATAGTCAAGATTACTTATCAGCTGATGGCCTTGGGAAGCTACTGAGGTAGAGGACTGATTGCAATGAACGAAAACCTTTTCTTATTTATTGGGGCGGAGCTTAGAGTGCGAAAAAGACAGTGTGCTACCAGAGGATGGTATTCGACACGGCCATTGTGGCATATAGGTAATCATGACATTTGAATCATTATGACGAATGGGCCAAAATGAAAAATGTGCTATTATGACATGGTCGTTATGACGAATGGATCTATTGGTCATATTAATCATTATGAAGAGTGTTTATTTTGGCAAATGAGCTATTAAGACATTTACATTACAACATGAATGTGATACACTTATGGACTTATTATGGCATCCATGTCATAATGACATTTCGATCATCACGATTTACTGCATATGTCATTATGACGAATGGGTCTCGTTGTAATGCGAGTCATGGTGACCCACCAGTCACCAAGTGGGTTCTCACCCTCAGGTAGGTCAATTTAGACCGCTATGTTACCAGTGGGCTAGTTTTAAAAGTGGGCTAATTATTATCTTGTTCAAAAGTTGTGATCAGAAGGATATCAGGAACCAGGTTGATGTGTTTAGCTTTTAAGAATATAAAATTCAATTTAATTAAAAAAATCTAAAGTTACAAAATTCACAAGTTGTCATTAGAATATCACAAGGAACTCAGTTTATGTGTTTAGCTTTTCAGAACATGAAATTCAATTTAATTTTCAAAATAAAAAATCTCACTACATGAAACTCTTATACGGAGTTTGCTATGTTGATCGTGCTTAGATTATCCTAGTTTTCAGTTTATGCTGGTCTAGAGGTATCCAATCTACAGCAATCTCTCAGATTGGGGAGTGTTGAAATTGTTGTTGATTGACTGGAGATTGTCGTGCGCATTGAATTGTTGTATTACGCACCGTGCTGGGATAAACAACGAGTAAGTACATAACTGGTTTTTGTGAGTCGTTGAGAAGAGATAGATTTACAAGCAAGCTACTTATCGTTTTTGTATCGTTGATGATGTTGAGACACGTGTAAAACATAGTAGAGATACACTTCATACACTCAAGATGTATTATTGCAAATCAGAACACGTCGCTGGCTGCAGTGAATGTAAATAATTCACGCCTGTGAAATTATTGATGCATTTCTATGAGAGCCAGTTTCATGGGGGCCATTTCCATTAATTTTCAGAGAGCGAAGACTGAAATCATCCCGACGCAGAGCTGCATGAAATTAATCGCACAGGTCTCTTTTCAGCATACTATCAGCAATACGAGAGAGAACTGTTTCCTACACAATCACTTAACCCACTTAATCACTTAAATCACTTAAGTGATTAAGTCACTTTATCACTTAAATTTTAAATTTTAAATATTTCCGACGCTTCTACGGAACAATTTGCGATATTTTCATTCCCCAACAGGAAACGTTTTCGAGTTTAGATGAGTTCCAAGCCAAAACACGAGGTTTTGTAATAAACTCCATGATTGGTGCAACTAGTCAGAATTTCTGTTGATTAGATAGCTATTTGATAGCAAAAATTATTTCTAAAGTAATTTTAAGAACACTAAAACTAAAAGCTCCTCAAACTCACATATTTGAGGATGTCTATATGACTGTACGTAGTGGTCAACGTTTTGTATAAAGAAATTGAACTAAAGATATATTTTAATTTTGGCCTGTTTCAGTTTCCTTCCTTAAATAATTGATCTTAATTAAGCTTTTACACTTACTTACAACAAAGTGAAACATTGTACGTGTTCAGTATGTACACCGAAACGTCCGTTGTTTGGTCTTAAAGTTTTATGCAAGGAGCAAAGTCATTGATAAATGAAATTAGTTTAATTATTTAAAATGAGATTGGTTTATAGGTTAAATTTTAAGTTTTATTTTCACAACAAACCATGCCAGAAGTGCCGATACATTCACTCGAGAACGAACACTTTATACATTCTTTCGCCTAATCACTAAGTAGTCAAAAATCCTTTCAATTATTGAAATTGCCAAGAAAAAGAGCAATTTCGATTTTCCTTAATTTAGGATCAAGTCATCTCGCTATAATTTAAAATTGGTCGGAGTAATTAATCCCTTACAAATTTTAGATCATCACACGGGAAAGCTGCAAATGGTCATATGAAGCTCAAATCTCTCTGAAAATTTTTGTTGGAATAAATATTAGAATTGATCTCTAAAGCTCTCCACTTCCTTCGTGAAAGATTTGGATTAGATCCTCCATGGTTTGTTATTACGTTACTTAATTTTTCACTGCAAATTACGTAGTTACAAAAGTTTTCACTCAATAATTACGACTTGGGCAATATTAAATAAAATTAATTTCAAAATTATTGAAGAAGTTATTTACAACTTTAACGGTTTTCAAGCAGATAATTGTTCTTCTAATGGAATTCAAGAAGAATTTTATAATTTCAACGGTATTCAAGAAAACATTAACAGATTCAACAATATATTAGACGACGATGAAAATTCTATCTGTATTCCTAAACCTAGACACAACTTTGGGTCTCAACAAATAACTTTGGGAATAGCACTTACGTAGAAGGGAGTAGGAAATTTTGCCATGCCTCCCATGCCGAAGTTGTGTTCCAAAAAGCTTAATTTAACAATTGGTAAATTTCTTGCAACACCTAAAAACTATAAAATGCTCTAGAAGAGTCAATTATTTAATTTCGTCGAAACAATGAATAAGTAATTTTGGATACGTTCAACAAAATATCATAACCGCTGTGGTGTTCATAGTTCCTCAATATAACCAATGTTGAAGTATCTAGTAAATATTTGCACTCACTGCGCTGCAGCCTTTTATATCACCATGTGTAAGGTGGATTTGACCTTCAAAATTTATTATTAAACATTAGTATTTTAAACTATAATATTTATAGTTGCAATCATCATCTGACTAATCGCAACATCGAATAATCCTTGGTATTCAATAATCAGTATTCACTATTTTTAAAATTCATGAGCTAGAATCGACTGACTTTCTCCTGTACAGGACAATCCAGTCATTTTGTGCTCCAGTCATTTGATGCACCAGTCATTTGGTGCTCCAGTCATTTGATGCACCAGCCCTGTGGTGCTCCACTCATTTGATGCACCAGCCCTTTGGTGCTCCAGTCAGTTGATGCACCAGCCCTTTGGTGCTAAAGTCATTTGATGCATCATCCATATGCTGTAGAGGTCACTTGAAGTAGCAGCCAACAAGTTGAGTGAATTGTTTGGTGTCTCGTTGTGCGATGAAAATATTTCATAAGTGAATGATAAAATGACGAGTTGGAACAAAACTAAAATTGTGGTAACACGACACACCGCACCGCAAACTGCGTGCTGCAGAGTGCGTGCTGTAAATTCCAGGCTTCGTATTACGGCCTCAAATTTCGAGCAGCAAATTACGTGCCGTGAGCTACGGGCAGCAAATTTATTGCCACAAACTACGTGTTGCAAACTACGTATTCACGTCAAAGCAAACTCACACTGCATGCGGAGTAGGTCTCTGTAATGCATTTTAAATTGAATTGGATAAAATTATGTGCATGAATAAAATATTCTCTTATGAAATTTATTCTTTTTGGCATAAGTAATGTAAAAAATTCAAGTATGGCAGAAATAACATCTGAAAATTGTGATTCTGTGTTGCTATTTAATTCCAACGTATTTCCGAACAGTCCATGGGGTGCTCTCATTAGTGGTACAAAATAGTGTTCCTTAAATTACACACGCCATACAGAATAGTGTCGTTGATATGTCATTATTTTTTACGGCACAGTCGTCGCAGTGCTGGGAATCGTATTCCGTTTTCAGGACGAGGCGAAACGTTCCGGATTTACACCTTCTGTATAAATTTAGTATCCAGTTCGTCTAGTAGCGACACGTTGAGTCCGACGTTTTGAAAATCACCGTTTCAGGCAAATCGATTTGAAGAAATAGTACCCCTTTAGGAAGATTTTTTTTAATATTGAACCTAGAGCAATGAAATTTGGTGTACTGAAAGGAAATGCAATTTAGAATCATTTGTGCGCCATGAAGAAAATGCGATTTTCTGTAAAGGAAACGAGATACTCATAGAAAACGAGATTTTAGGGCGAGTTTTTCAAAGTGCATCTCCTCCGACCGTTGTAAATAAAAGTAATGATTTTAGTGTCATTGGATGCGGAAATACTTGGAAATTCCAAAAACTAACGTGGCGATGTCCAAACTGTCGTAAAATTTCGTTGTTTATGAGGTCATAACTTTTGATCAAAAATAAATTTTGAATCGCCGTGCTATTTTTTCAAAAGCCCACGTTGTTCCGCATCCAACGATACCAAAATCGTCACTGTAGCTCAAAAACTGTAGGAGGAGATGCATTTTGGAACCGCACATTCGGATCCTCCCAAAAAAGGTAAACGAAGAAACATAAACAATCTCAATTTTTCTTTATTATTATTGTTTGGGTCATCTAAGACCATTGAAATCATTGTACAGTAATAAAGAGACATAGAAGATGACATAGCAACGTCGCGCCGTGAAGAAAGTGCCAAGGGGGAGGTGTAACATAATAAAATATCACTTCCCCTCCCCTCCTCCCCATGCTTCAAACCACAGTAGCGGGCGAACGAATGAACGTACTAACCTCATTTTTTCACAGGATGTATCTGACATCTAACCCGTTCTAAAGCAGCTAAAATCAATATCTCTAGAAAATTCGACATTCTGGGGGTACTCTTTCCCTGATGCATCTATCAGATTAAGTTTTCCGCTACGGTGGCTCGGTTTATAGACCTTAAAATACTACTTAATGTAGTAAACTAGACGTCCATGAGACTCGTATTTATAATCAATTCGAAGTTAAAAGTCCGCGTATTGTTTCGTTTTGTAACGATTTAAAAGTTTGAAATCAATAGTGTTTGGCTGTCAAGAATGGTGATCGTGAAAAAAGCATTTGAAGCTTGTGGTTTGAAAATCTATTAAATAATTTCTTGCGGAAGACTAATGGTGAATTGAGCATTTCAGCTTGAATAGGAAAAACTCATGAATTAATTTACTTTTTATGATACTATGAGTTTGGCAGACGCATTCTGGTATGCGTTCTTAAAGAATGAGAGCAACGAGGTTTCAGAATCGAGTTAGCAGAGGGATCTTTTCCATTGCAGAGATTTCTGACATATTTTAATTCAGTGGCTTTTTGTGGACATGAGGGGATAAAGCAGCATTAGTAGTAAGGTAAGAAAAAAATCAGTTCACTTTTTTTTGAACTCCGGAAAATAGCAGGGGAAGCTAACTAGCCTTATTAACAAAGAGCAATTTTCAAATTGCAGCAAGGCTTTGCCCCAATTTATCAATCGAACTCATGTTCATGCACACTTTCTTTGGCGTACAGACAGAGGAGTTTCGATAGAAGTCTTACTTTATATGGAGTATTCAATTTCCTACAGAAATGGCATTGAGTTTAAAAATATAGTAATAGTACTCACGTGAGAGATATGTGTAGAATACCAGATGAGTTTGATAAAGATTGTTTCCAAAGAAAACATGATTACGTTGAAGGTTTTTCGAAATCTCATAATTACCTCGGCACTAGTGTTTTTCAAATACTTTATACCACAAAATTCATCATGCACGACTCTTTACGAACTGTTACGCAAGTAATTTTTAGTTGTTCGCGGTGAAGTGAGGAAATAGCTCTAGTTCAGGCTAGTAACAACACAATTTTCAACATTTACAGGTCCAGTATACCACATTGATCTATGCATCTTGTGAATGAGCAAAATGGTGATAGTGTTCTTAACTTGCATGATGTTAATTGGAGCTTAGAAACTAATAGAACCTGTAATCAGGCTAGTGTCCTTGATAAACATCAACACACAAACTACATATGTCATTTTGGAATTATCAATGTACAATAAGATGGTTTTTAGCTCAGAATGGAGGTGAAATTTAGCACCTAAAATAATCAAAGATCCAATTCATTCACCACTTTAAGAAAATTTCTATAAACTAAAATATTTACCATTGCTTTTCTAAATTACCCTCATTTTAGCTTGGCACTTTAAAAATTACTCGGTTATTTACAGTGTTATTGAACTACTTCTGAAACTGAATTTTTTGATCAAAATTATGAGAAATAACTTTTTCCTATAAGTTACCTTGCTCATTTAATTCTTCAAATTACACGCACATCGTCTATAATGTTTTCTGAACCCAAGCTATTTGTTATGAGAAACAATAATAGTGCGACAGGAGGGGAATTTATTTTAGGAAGCAAAAATAGTGCTATTGTTGGGTTTCATTTTATTCATCAAAAAACTTCGCTTATTACACAACATGCGAGGAGCCAACCACTTTTAAAACATTTTAAGGACAAAAATTATTGAAATTTTATGCACATGTTCAAATGAGGTCTAGTCTCTCTGGAAGAATGAAAGTAAAATTAAAAAAAATGCAACACTGTTCTCGTTAGAATAAAAACCCAACGTAACCAAAAACAACTTGATAAAACGGAGTTTTAAGAGTTCAAAATCACATTTCGGACCCATTTCACCTACTATTCTTTCTTGTTTTTGCCTTTTGAAACGACTTTGCCTTGCCGTGTCACGCAGAAAGACACGGCCTTTTTGACCAGCCTGTAGAGGACGAAGACCGCAAGGTGCACCAGTACGATAAGGTCCAAGTAAAGGAACTCCACCCAGCTGAGGTTTTTGGCTGGTGACTGGAGGTGCACGGCCCCGCGATGTCTAATGACGTACTCTGTCCAGAACACGGCTGTATCGACTGGGTTCATGGGCTGATCGCGGAAATGCGATGACATTCTGTCAATGTTTTCTTGGTACCTGCAAATATTTACAGAACATTGTGGGCCAGGGAACGCATGTCCATGTGGACCGTGAACATACAGCGGCTCTATAGATTTGCACTTTGGTTTAGATTAATTAGACTAATAATTTACTTAGAATAATTTCCGTCTTCCTTATGTGGTTTCTTCTTATAAGTAAAGTAAGCCAACAAAATTCAGAATGTTAGACGACGGGAAAAAAAGTTTCCCTGTAGCGTGTGTTGAATAATACAAAAGCTACTGTACATAAAACGCTAGAACTCTATTATTTGCAAAGTGGTTGGTACGTATGACTTACTTTGGGTTGCTGATGAGCTCATTTATGGTTGAGGTCAATAACTCAACCGTTAGGCTTTTCCAGCTCAGAGGGAGTCCAATCCCAGCGTATTCCCAGGTCTTCGCATTCTTTTCCTGGTCACCGAAGAGCGGGAGGCCGAGAATTGGCGTGCGGTGATAAATTGCCTCCTGAGACCCGAGCAGACCACAGTGGGAGATGAACACTTGGACGTTCGGGTGAGCTGAAACATGAGAAAAATCAAAGCAAGCGTTGATTTTCCATGAAGCTCCTTTTTTTTCAATAAAGAGTGGAATCTGACAGAAAACATACTTTGATCGACAGATATTCCAACGGTGATAGGTATTGCACACAACGGTTATATTTTCATTGCAGTGCCAAAAGCATTCTCATAGGACGGCAAGTCGAAAACTCAGATGACTCATTTCTTGGGAGGTAACTGAGATAGCATCACTCACTCCACTTTAGACTAGGGTACCTCATCATTTAATTTCACTTTTACCCAAGACATCCTGTTGTGGCATCCACTTCTTGAGGAACACGTTTTGATTGATGGTGTCCAGTTCTTCTTCGTATTTCCAGAGAACTTTGTAAGGCAATTTGGAGAACGTTGTGAGGATCACCTCCATGTACTCTGGTGGCATCGAGCTGCTACGGGCGACGGAACCCAAGCTCATGTACACAACGGGTGTTGAACCTGACAGGAAATCTTCAATGTCCTGCAAGGTAAATAGTTTTACACGTAGTTCCTCAAGGTTCAAGGTTCTGTGCTGAGGCCATCTTATGAAGATAAGGAACCTGAACCTTACTACATACATCCGTTAGTTAAGAACCTGGCACAAATGAAAACATCGGTTTGTAGTTCAATATTGCCTCAGTTTTATCTTCAGTTCTGCATTAGAAACTTTTGAAACTTCCAACACCTTGACAACTTATATGCGTTGTATCGTTGTAATTATATGCTAAATAAAATAAGATAGTAAATTAACTTCATTGTCACGCATTTTTGGACGCACAGTGACGAGAGCGTATTATGAAAGCACAAGTATTAGTCTTTACCTTTTGTTGAGGAACCACGGTTTTGCACGCTTTAGACTTTTTTTCCGTCTTTTCTCCAAAATTTATCACGCAACTTACATCATCAAACGAAAGCTTGTTGTATTTCTATCTACGTATATTATGGTTTTCAACTAATTTGATGAAAGCACGAGGGTATACGACCATTCGATGATAAACTTTTTTAAAGAAGAAAATTCAAGAGCGAGAGGCTGCATTGTTCTACGAAGTATGCTACTAAAAGGCTCATCTAAAAATCCATTTGAAGAATTATGATCAAATTTGATTTATGGAACGTACAGGAAATGCTTTTAAAATGGGATTTGCCACCAACCGGAAGAACAATTTCAAGATTTACGGTATTCAATTTGCCCTTAAGCGTCACTTGAATGATGCGAATATAAAAGCTTCACTTGAATGATCGGAAAAAAGAGCTCCCCTAGAATGATGATGAAAAAACTTTACTAGAATGACGCTAGTAAAAAAAGTTTCCTAGAGTTAGGATATACTCACCTTAGGCAGAGGTTTGGCAGGCCTGAGGTGCATGCCACCGACTTCGACTTGGTTGGGCAGGAGCGGCACGGGCATGCCGATGGAGTGATGTGTGTTGAGTAGTGTCAGACTTTCGTTCTTTATGAGGTCATCTATGCTCGGCAGGTTTGGAAAACGCTTCGAAATCTGGGCAAAATTACGAGTTAAAATTGCAAAATATGGTGCACGATTTTGTTAAGAGAAGTCCCCAGTCTTGCACGACAATATCCAATTGAGCTAAACTTCGTTTGTGTCACAGTTTCAATCGGTGGTCAGGATGGAAATTTTCATGACGCGGGTTATTCACGGGTGGTCATTAACTGTATTTTTTGTACACTTAATAAAAAACAGACGTTGGGCACACTTCAGTTATTGTTTTAATTTCATTTCTTTGGTTAAAAGTTGAAATTGAGTTTAATTATTGGTCTTGAATCCCAAATTTCAATTTAACAAGCCGGAGTTACCGTGCTAGAAATTTTATATATTACATCTAACACAATCGGTAAATTTACATATATATATATATATATATATCCTAAATAAGTCTGAAAGGGACTATTAAGTTTAGTACGGTTCGCTGCTGTTAGCATTTATTTTATTCTTATTTGACTATTTATTTATTTACTGACCTTTTTATTTGTTCTATTATTTATTTATTTCTTATGCATTTAGTTATCAAATCAGTTATTTATTAGTTCACTTATTTGTTCATTTATTTATCTACTTATTTATTTATGGATTTTATTTATTTTGTCGTTTTTATGATCGACTCCAATGGCCTGGCTCCAGCAATTAGATGAAGTTAACAAAATGGAGCAAAAAATTCGGGAGAAATTGGCGATCATCACAAACTGAAAATCACAATCAGAAACGATAATTAATTCTTTATGAAAAACATTTCACAAGTAATATTCGAAAGTCCTTACGATACACTTGTTACAAGTTATATTCGTAAGCCTTTACGATACTCGTTTTACAAGTCAAATTCACATGTTTTCGAGTCGAGGAGTTGCTCATGATTAGTTCAAATCATACCCAAACAACTCGAAAGCAATACGTTGTCATCGACGATGCAAAATCGGACCTACAGACAATTAGCCATGGAGTTCCCGAAGGATCTGTCTTTGGGTCTCTCTAATTTCTAATTTTTATCAATGGTATTGCTAAATCTACATCGTTTTTTCAAATTCATACTTTTTGTCGAAGACAGCACGCTTTATACGGTCCTTCCAAACCAAAATCCCACCCTGATTGCGGAGAGTATAGTAACGAACTCCATAAGGTTCCATGGTGGCTTAAAGCTACAAAAATAAGCCTTAATATCGATAAAACAAAATATATTACATTCTCATACAAAAAAAATGTATCTCTTCCATGCATTAAAAATTGGCAGAGGTGAAATAGAAGAAACCAACTCATGTAAGTTTCAGGGGACCATGATAGATGAACATCTAATTTTCAAAGAGCACATCGCTCATATTAGTACTGGTGCATAAGTTATCAAAATCAGGCGGAATCCTACATAAAGTGAAAAATTTCCTGCCTGAAGACGCATTGCAAATACTTTACCGAACGCTCATTCCACCATACTTACAACACGGAAAAAAGAAACATGGCATGGAACTGATAAAAATAAAACCAATAAACATTTTACTCTACAAAAAAGAGCCATCAGAGCGATAAAGAAACTAGAATATAATGCTCACACAGACGGTTCTTTCAAAAATTTACAAATACTTAAACTTACGAATCTCTAAAAACTCTCCATGTGAAATTTCATGTATAAATCATTGGCTAATAAAAGCGACAATAACCTCAAACAATTATTAACTGCAGAAACTTGTCACCACGACGATTTAACCCGTAATAGAAGTAACTTCATGCTCTCTTATTATTCAAAAGCTCGGTTACAGCACAGTATCCTCTTAGTTGGAACTTAAACTTGGAATTCAATCCTTGCGGAGATCCGTGTAAGAAATTCTTTCAAAGAATTCAAAATAAAACTTGAATCTCATTTCCTATCAGAATATTAGTCATGTAAGATAACCAAGTCAAATCTTTTCTCCTACGTGACTGGTCCTGATAGGGTAATTTGCCAGGGTTAATGTCGTTGATCTGTTCTTAAATAGTTTCAAGAATTTACTGTTAACATCTAGCCCATATACAAACTATTTTGTAAAATGAAGCATCGAATATCCAGTTTATTTATTCATTGATCAGTCCAATGCGTAACTAGAAGCCATTACCCTGAATTTGACCAAATTTTCGAATTTCAGTTATTTCATTGTTATTACAACTAGGTTAACGAAAATGCTTACAGATATGTAAAATAGAATTCTGAATACATTTGCTTCAATAAAAAATTTTGATTTTTGCAATAGGAAATGAGTTATTGTGCGAACATTAAAAACATATATTTGTTTGTGCAAAACAATTCTCCTACAATTTTCAACGTAGAAGCATGATTATTGTCTCCTTCGACGCGGAATTGCTGTGGGAATGGCATAACGAAGGATATTTTTGAATTTCGAATTAGAACTAAAATCATTGATACATTTTTCAAAATTTTAGTTCTCGTCCAAAAAGTCCAACATTTTTCACCATAAAAATTCAATTTAGAATTGAAATGAAATTTTGCTTCGTAGAGCTATTTCCATACTTATTCCGCGACCAAAATCACGTTCCTACGTTAAAAACTGTTGAATTAAACATTTTTTCGCGTAAATTTACGTTTTTTACCTGTACGCATTTTCGTTAACCTAGTTGCAATGACAATGAAAAACTGAAATTCGTAAGTTTGGTCAAATTCAGGGTAATGGCTCCCCTTATTAGGTTAGACATTATTGTACATCGTAGAATAGCGTTGATGGTAGGATGCCCTGGGAGTCGCTGAATTTATCGGGCTCACAGGTAGCTATACTCAAATTAGGCCATTGCACTAAACTTATGAAACAATTTACTTTTATATCGCTTGTGTAAAATAAATTGTTTGAATTACTTAAATTGTTTAAGTCATTGCGATACTCATGTCTCAAGTTATATTTGTAAGCCCTTACGATACAAATGTTACGGGGTATTTTCGTACACCCGTACAATACATTATTATACATGTTACAGGTTATATTCGTTAGCCTATCCGATTCACATGTCTCAAGTTAAATTCATAAGTCGTTGCAAAATACACGTTTCTTGTAATGGTATAAATCGTACAAAGTGTACGTTGGAACTGAAATAAACACACCTCGTTTTGCGTAGGGGTCTGAATGGCTAACTTCCACATCGGCGGTACGGTTACGGACAAGAACAAGTTCTTGAAGCGGTGCCACATGGAGTAGGGCCGAGGATACTCCTCGATCAAGTTGGGCACATAGGCGGGGTTGAGCACATTGCCCATCATGGCGCTTTCGTCCGGCTTGATACCAGTTGTGCTCACCGTAATGTACGGTTTCTCGTGAACGAAGGGGTACACTGCCTGGTATAGGGTAAATGAAGTTTATTATTTCTATTCAATTTTTGATTGTGATTTCATGCTCTCGATACTGTTGTTTATTTAATTGGAAATTATTAAATATGTTCTGTTCAAGTTCAGTTACAAATTTCTTAACAAAGCGGTACGTTAGTGCATAATAATACATTACAATTTATAAGTGGCTTGTCTGCATATTTGAATTATAAATAGAAGTACCAAGATACACGTCTTAAATGAAATAATTTATTTAAGAGAGTCAATGAATAAAAATTTCCGGAACGTTTTGACCTCCAGGGTCATTATCAACCTGAAAACCAATAGAAAAAAATAGTTAAATGTCAAATTTACATCAATATTATTGAGGAAGAAGAAAATCAAAAAACACGCGATAGTAACAAAATAAAAATGTACAGTATTGAAATTACGTTTTTTGTAGAAGAAAAGCTGATGCATATAATTTAAAACGGTTTGTCTTTTATAATGTGGAAAGATTCTAAAATGCAGAGGTTCATTTGATTAGCTGCTGAGGAAATTACTCTAAAATCCCCTAATCTAACAGGAATTTTGCACTTCTCTGCATGAGAGCGGACTGAAGAGTGGGAAGGTGTGGAAAGTAACTGATTAGTTCTACAACTCCTGCCGGCGTGCTCTGCAACACGAACACTGAGGGCTCGAGTAGTCGAGCCCACGTACTCTGACGCACACTGTGCGTAACTATATATGTAAATCACATATGAGAGCGTACCTTTAGGAGTTTTATCATTATTATTGAAAAATGATCCCTTAATATACGTAATGACCAACATTAATTTAAAATCAATCTGAGGTAAATGTTTCGAAAGAAGAATGACAAGGTCTATTTAAGTTTCTCCGATTGGTGACCAAAGAACGGAAAGGAGAAAAAGAGTTCCTTTTTAGAAGCGGCAGGTAGTGTTACATTGATAAAAAATTTTCTGTTCAAAAAGTTCCTAACACAAGAATCAACTAGTGGTGAGCTAGTAGAAGTAGAAAGCCAATGTTGTAAAGAAAAACGTTCAAAAATTGAAATTCCTTATGCTTTGTTTCAAATGAAGAACACTCACGATAGGCCCTAGACAACTATGTTTTGATGCTATTTATTTTGAAAGAGAATGCTCAAAACTTGAAAAACTAACCAAACCCGATAAATGTTTGCTTACTAAAAACAGAACTTTGAAACCTACCCTCTTTGCGTGATATAGTAAGGCCCGTTTGAGTTTAGTAAGGGCTGTGTTATAGTAGGGCAGGAGTTGTAGAACTAATCAGTTACTTTCCACACCTACCCACTCTTCAGTCTTCTCTCATGCAGAGAAGTGCGACATTTCTGTTAGATTAGGGGATTTTAAAGAAATTTCCTATGTATCAAATCAAATAAACCTCCGCATTTTAGAATATTTCCACATTTTAAAAGAAAAACCCGTTTAAATGGTATGCAATCAGCTTTTCCTCAACAACTATCGTAATTTTAATACTGAACATTTTCATTTTGTTCATTTCATGTGCTTATTTTGCTTTTCTTCCTCCGTAATTGATGTAAGTTTGCCATTTGACCAGTTTTTTCTACTTATTTTCAGGTTGATAATGAACATGAAGGTCTAAACGTCCCAGAAATTTTTATTCATTGACTTTCCTAAATAAATAATGATCTCATTCAAGACGTATATCTTGGCCCTTTTATTTATAAAACATTGCAAATTTCATTTTCGTTTTTGACATTTACGACACACGTTGCAAATGTGAGGTTGCGTTGTGTGAGGTGTGTGTTCGAGCTAATATACAGGATATTTCAGAGCAAGAGGTACAAAATTGCATACCAAGGAGAAAATAGCAAAAACACACTGTTTCTGCTATTAAATTTTCTGAAAAAATCGGGTTTTTGAGATATTAGGTGTTTATTGTTTTAAAGGATGAAATTTAATTACACAATTACACACAATATTCATTTTGAATTTACGTTTCAAACACTTCTATTTTTGAGAGTTTACAACAATAGTATTAGGGTTTGGTGATATTTAGTAAAAAATTTTTAGCAAGAAGGCTTTATAATGTTCCAGATCGTGTTACCATGGAGGTTACTTGTTAGCACGGTTCAGTTTCTAAAAAATCACGTCGACGGTAACATGAACCGTTTAAAAAATGCTGAAATGGCAGAAATGCACCTTGCTTATGGTGCTGCTAATGGCAAAACGATACAGGCAGCTAGGCTAGGAAATCAAAGAGCGATTTTCTAAACGATACATTCCTGGTCAAAGAATGTTTACAAATTTACACCGAAGGCCTTATTATGTGAAAAATACGCAAATTTATGTAGAAATTATGTAGAAATTTAGATTGTTGGGTTTCTAAATAGTTGAATTTGAACACTGTAATATGTTTTAAATGGCATGCATAATGTATGCCAGTCCGTGAACTATGTATATGGTTTTGATTCTCATGTCCACAACTTGATGCTTTTTCATGATCAAAACTTGCATGAGAGCCTCAACTTAATGTTTGATCGTCTCTCACTTGAATATTATTCGCTTTTTCTTCTTTTCCTTGTAACCTTTTAATTTTAAATGCACGTTAAATTAATATATAACACAATTTCTGAGCTGCAAGTATCG